>WHSA01000190.1:0-93263 GCA_012931725.1 Litsea cubeba
TGTGTTTTTCTACTAGAAAATCTAATTGGAAAAGAAACAGGATCACAGTTTTTATCGTGAGGACATAAATAGTCTTTCTACTTTTTCTTTAATAGAGACTTTTACCTATTACTTAAACATGGATTCTACAAGGGTAGTGATAAATGACCAGAAAATATCTCAAAGTCGCTTGATTCTGGTCGTTTCAATTTTCGACGGTCTTACCGTTATCCCATGATATCATGGCTTCCCACTTGTACAAATTATTATTCTCTCATGAGATATTTATTTCTGAAAAATAAATTCTATATTTCTTAATGAAGGAGGGACTTAAACCTAAACTTTTTTTTCCCAAATTCATGGAAAAACCCATGATATCATAGGTTATCAAAACCTCACAATAATACAGTATGTCTTAAGCAATGAAGAAAATTAATTTTTTCTATCAACACAAGTTTATTCTTGGAAAACACAATTCCTCAATTTATCAAAATTTATTTTTTCTCTAGTGTCTATTTCATTGTGACTCTTATTGCTGAGATGACTTTAATGGGCTGATCGATATTCATAGTTTATTCGACATATCAACTCCATCCTAAAGCCGAGATATTTTGTCTTATTGGGTAATTCACTTGTAAAATGAATTGAAGTGAAGGTTTAGATTAAGACACAGAAAAAAGAGAGGGTTCATATAAAAACTATCAAATTTCAAAATCACATTCCTATTTTTTAACAAAAAGTCAAAAGACCATTCTTTCATCCCATTAAATGACAAAAGCCCTCACTTTTTTATCAAAAAATAAAAGGTACTCATGCCGCAAAATGCCACAAAGTCGGGAAGGTGAAAATTGAAAATTAATATTTTTATTTGACTCCTCTTCTTTTCATGTCTCTCAATTTGAACCTTCACTTTAATTAACTTTACAAGTAAATTACCGAAGGACTAGTTGTTGTAGGGCGAAGTAATTATGAAATAAATTACTTGTCAAATTAAGAGAGATAAAAGTTAAGGAGGTGAGAGTAAAGCACCTTTGTGTCATTTTGAGTTTTTTTAGAGCACACCTTTTCTTTTCTTTTTTTTTTTTTACTGCTTCAGGGTTTCCGACATGCTTCCCGACCACCGTCAAACCCTCAATCCGCCACCGACACCTCCTCTGGTTACTGTCACTCCGGTGGACTCAGAACTAAACTCTGCTCCTCTTTTAGCAGAGCCCCTCCCTCCTCCCAGGAGGAACAATCCAATGGTACGCCCAAAACTTTATTCGGTGCAGGCCCCCCTTTCTGCCTACTCCCAATCTTCCCTCTCACTCTTCCACTACTGCTTGGAACCTTGCTCAGCTTCAGCCCTTAATAATCACCTGGATGGCCTTCTTCAACATCCACATAGTCAGTCTCTTCGAGCCTCTTCTCATAGTCTACTTCAAAACCCCCCAAAACCTATACCAGTTGTTTCTCTCCAATGGTCATTGTCCCCAATCAGCTCTATCTACCCGTCTGGAAGGAGGGAAAGCTAATAGTAAAAATTCATCAGCAGATGGTCACAAACCGCAAGGAATCCTTTACTTTCTCGGCGACTGGGAAGTTTGTGGGAAGGCGCCCCTCCTTGGAAGATCTGGAGCGATGGGTCCACTCTTCATGGAAACTTTCGAGGCCATGCCTCATTTCCCTAACTAAGAAAGGGTCCTTCCTTTTCTGCAGGTCACCTCTCCACTAAGAATCTCTACACAGCCAGGCCAGCTCTGCTCATATCTTCGGTCCAAACTGCTCTGTTGCAGACCACTACCAATACAGCAGAGGCCGAAACAGTCCAAGCTGCTCTGTCGCAACCCATTATAGAGAGGTTGAAACAGTTCCAGGCTCTGTCGCAACCCATCTGGAGAGGCAATCTTTACAGTTGAAGACCCTCAAGAGGTTGCCAATCCCTTCCATATTACGGAGGCGGCATCATGAATCCAGATCAAGCAATGGACCCTGGTCTGATATAAGATATGGGCAAGACTGACTATGTTCATTACCTTTGTTTCACAGGCTTCAACATTTATTCGCATTCAACTATGTGTCCCAGTAAAAAGCCTTCTTTGCTTAATCTTAACCTCCCCTCCGTAACAATTTCAAACCTTAGAGGCTCTGTGAGTGTTACCAGAATAGTTACTAATGTCGGCCCGATGGATAACACCATACGTCGCTTCAATGAGCGTCCACTTGGTGTAAAGTTACAGTGAAGCCAGAAACGCTAGCCTTCAATATGACTGTCAAGAAGCTTCCTTCACTGTTACATTGTCCTCAAATCATAAGGTGATCGGAGGATACTATTTGGGAGACTCATCTGGAGCGATGGAATTCGCAAGGTAACAAGTCCGAAATCTGTGAGGACAGAAATAATACCCTCCTACACAGATCGCTACTGAATTGCAATGTCATCAAGGACTTTTCTAGTTCTATATATCTACAAATGTATGTGTTCTGGAATAATATTTCAGTATTGAATGATGTTAACTTTAATATACTCATGCCTGGCTCTGTATACACTATGAGCTGCTCCACATTTCGCCCAGTGATACCCTTATGCTTCATAATTTTAAAGCACAAAAGTTTAGCTCTGCAAGTAGGTCACTATGTGAGCCCATAACATAGACAAGCCTTAGACTCACTCCACCAAGTCGGAGCAAGTTGGACTGAGTTCTTAAACACACATTAATTTCAAATGGACTATATGGCATAAGGGATTTTCAATGTAGACTCCTTGTTCATGGATGGGTGGGACAAGCTTGTTGAAGCCATGGAAGTTCTGGAGGTAACCAGAATGGATACTAGTTTATTTTAACCAATCAACACGCAGTGGATAAAACAAAATAAACAAGATAGAACTAGCAATCCACCAATCAAACACCACAAGAAGGCAGACACAATATTTAACGTGGAAACCCTATCCAGGGAGAAATCCACGAACCAGAAATCAAGAACACCACGAATAGTTACAAGATATACTCACAGTTTCTTCTCTCAGTCTGTACCTCGACTTAAGGAGTGTAGTTGTTCTTGCATAACTCCCACTAACACAACTTCACCGTACATCGTTCTCCTTATTGATCTCCTCACATCATGTCAGCCAAGATAAAAAAATATTCTACAAGAGAGTAGAAGCAACAACCTTCTAGAGCATCTTTCAAAACAATCTCTCAATAGCTTTAGAGAATCAAATAATCTCTCTTAGTATTCTCACCTCAGATTAATGAGAGAGCTAATTGATGTGTCTAATCTTGAATATACACATCTCACTTTAGGGTTAAGAGAACACCCTATTTGTAACTCAAATTCGTGCCTTGATGTTAGAGCACAAGTAGGACTCAAAGTGGGAAAAGAAGGAAACAAATTCGTAGCAGATCTGGACTATTTCCTGAAATTCCCACGCCATCCGATTGATCGCACAGTCCATCTGATCGATTGGACCACCCAAAATAATTGGGACGCTTCAGCCATCCATCGATCGGACAGAGGCTCCGATTGATCGGTCATCGGTGGATTCACCCGGTCTTCTCTTTTCTTCGGTTCAGCCCTTCCGGCAACACAACCACAGCCCATTCTAAATAAATTAGAAAATACAACTCAATAGATCCAGGATTTTGTCCAACCTATGAATTGGCCAACATAAATCTCAGCCAAAGATCTAGCTCATTTAGAAAATGTATTAAGACTTTGTGTCAAATATGTCAAGCCATACCAGTCCTTTGAGGACAAGAAGAGTCTTTTTGAGTTGCCTTCATTATTAGACTAGTCTCAATCGCTCAGACTTCCTCCAAAAGAGAGAGAACTGATACTATAACTGGAGCTCATCAATTAAAAACTTGATTAGTTGAACACGAACACCTTCATCTTTTATAGGTATGCCTTAATTTTTGTCTAATATCAGTGACCCCACCATAAGATTGAAGATATAGCAAAAAAATGTATAAAAGACATGATCGTTTTTATTTCTTTATCTACATTTTTTTATAGGGCAGCACTACACGGCGCACGAGCATTTTTTAGGAGAAAATACCCCTCTAGTTGGGCCCATTGAATGCATGATGATCATGGAAGTCTATTGGATGGAAAGATCCATACGATGCCTACCTATAAGAAAAATCTTCTTAAGTCAATAAGATCATCCTAATCTTTTGATCCACGACTTTAAAACTAAATTGTTTAAATGCATCATTTTATCGTGATTTCAATCCAACGATTGGGATAAGTTGGACGAGTGTCAAATTTAGACTAGTGGCTATTCATGTGGGAGCAGGTGTGAAAAGATTAGATTTACTGAACGTGGCCCTATGTAAAGAAAAAAGAGGAGCATAAATATGGAAGTTTTTAAAGTGAGGCATTTTTTAGAAGAGGCCAACTCCCCTAAGCTCAAGCTTAGGATAACGGTTAGCTCAAGTGTGTAGTGGGGTCCACTTGAGGTCCCACATGAGGATGGGGGTGGGGGGGATTTCAAAGACTCCCTTGGATCTTCCTTCATGCAAAAAATCAGCCCCAACTGTAATTTCTATCATCTCCATATGGGCCCAAGAGTTTAATGGTCAACAATCCATTCGGATTGCTATATAGTCAATCCAACGGTCCACTAAATTCGGATCTTACCGAAAGTTAGTGGACATGCGCAATTTAAGGGGTCATATGTTTGGTCCATTTGGATGGACCAAAGGTGGGCTCAACAAGCATGAGCTTACGGAATTTTCTCCCTAAACTAAAACTTAGAGGAGCCTTGACCTTTTTAGAATTTCCCTTTTTTACATAACCTCAATCTTACACATGGGCTAACTCATATAAAAGTAAAAATTGAACATATCCGGGCTTCTATTTTGAGTGATCTAGATTATTCAACAGGAGGGAAAAGATGCCATTCAACAAAGAGTCATGCTACATGGACTAACTCATGGACAGAACATTGGACTAACTCCATGGTTTTCATCCAAATATTGGATGAGAACATCCAATATTTGAATGATAACTATAGGGTTAGTCCATGGACTAACTCCATGAGTTAGTCCATGTAGACTTTTTGTTCAACAATTAAGAACATAAACACCAAGAGGACAAAAGAAACCAAACCATCATGACCAAGGGACCTAAAATGACAAACGAACAGCACCATTCCCAGCATTGTTTAGTGGTTAGGTCCCACGTACGAACAATCTAGTGGCCGGCATATGCACTTTAAATAGCTTTTTTAACTTCCAGGGGTCAAAGGAGTGCAACACCCTCGTGAAACACATGATGGTGCGTGAAAGCTTGCAATTTTTCACTGTCATGATCCAAAATACCATCTGTCCATCATCTATCCGTCCTAAAAAAACATCGGATCCATTGTTTTGAAATTTTACAAATAAAACTTCATTCCATGGCAGGGCCATTTTTCCGGTTGTGGTACCAATATCCAATTCCATCCACAACACCTGCATATTGACAGGGAAAAGCAATCAAAATTGATTTTCACCTGGGGACTTCTGTCCCCACCAATACTGCTAAAGGGCCCACCATTCACTATATCTTGCTATTGGTTTTCACATATATACTAATAATGACCTGCTTGTGGTCCATTATTCTTGTTGTCTTTATATACTAATTTGAAAATTTATTTACATTTTCAATACACTAAACAATATTGAAGAATATTGCAATTTTCCAATTTCTAAATAATGTCTTAAATTGTTTGCTTCTAAATAAGAAATGTGGAAGAAAACCAAAATAATTGTAAAATTGGAATGTCAGCTGATCGATGCAAAAGTTCTAAAACCATAGTAAAATGATCAAGATACAAGATGCATATAATTGCAGACATTGTATAACCGGTCTTGTTGATCCATTAATGGTACAATAATCATTAAATTAACCACTTTTGAATAACTGAGATTCGGTCACACACAAGATACTTACTTTTAATAAATTATAATTTGAGCCAAACCTCACCTGCCTTCAATGAGAAATGAAACATTTTCCTCAATTCTGAGAGTTCTCAACCTTCGTACTTATTACTGAATTACCATGTCTAATGATAAGCATAACGAACAAGTATTAATTGATAATAGTCTAAACATATGTTCCACACACTCTAAAACATATGTTCCAAGTGAGTCATGGTTAGAATTATGATTCCCTTTCCCTTCGTGCTTTCTAATCAGCTGAGGAACAATAATAGTCTTGCTACTTTTTCCCTCTAAGCAAGAGAAGCTAGTCAGCCGCATGGCTTCATTTCCCTTTCAAGGGCTCCATGCCTCCATTTGTTGGGGAATTTAATTAGGGAAAAACATACAAGATCAATGAACCACAAGCAATTCAAGTGATTTATATGGTTCGGCAAATTTTGCAGGAATTGAGCAATTTGTTACACGGATTCCAAACCTTCTAACACTTGGCCTATTCTTTCTCCCCATAGGTCTCAATATTGCTCTCATATTGTCCCTCTCATTCAAAAAACTCCAATACCACAGGAGAGACGGCTCTCAACTCTTTCACTCAAAATCAAGGGTTACCGATTACATCAATATATAATCTCTGCTTTTTTGGCTCACAAGCAAGCCCTGGTATAATGACTAAAATACCTCTGACCCTGAACTTGGTCATTGGCTAACCCAATTAACCAATCCAGTCAAACCGAAACACAATACATTGTATAACCAAGCCTTGTTGATCCGTTAATGGTACAATAATCATTAAATTAAACCACTTTTGATTAACTGAAATTCTGTCACACAAAGAAACTTACTTTTAATAAATTATAATTTGAGCCAAAAATCTCACCCGTCTTCCAAGAGAAAAGAAACATTTTCTTCAAATATGAGAGTTCTCAACCTTCGTACTTCACTGAATTAACATGTCTTAATGATAAACTTAGAACTGAGATTAGTGTCCCCACCTATTAAAAACATGAAATGCTCATGGGACACTTTTTTTTAATAGGTATTCAAAATGCAGTTCAAATTAAAGTAGAAAAAGGAAAAAAAAGGTTCCCTGCCAAAAAATATTATAATTCTCTCTTTTGCTTTGATGTGACTCAGCTCATGGGGCTCAACTGAGCTCATATTTTCTTAATTTGAGCTCTTTTATTTGGACAGCCATTCATTCCCACCAACAATAACGACGACTTTTCTTTTTGACGGTTTCTATTTAACTTGATGTCGCACATACTTATAAATTCTCTAAATTTGAGTCTGCAAGTTAAGACCAATTTTCATCCCTTCCAATCAAACAATGTTCTTTCTTTTTTACTTTTTGGCAATTTGTATTTGCATATAATATATATATATATAGAAAAATATTCAAGTGCATCAATCCCTCACCATTTTTGGTGAGGGAAACCCCCCTTTAGAAAGTATCAAGTACAAAAAGGTGTATATATATATATGCAACTAGTAGAACCCTGAATCAAACTTGATACTCGAATAGGGAGTTCTATTGGCACCACAAATCTTCCTCTCCCCACCACACTAGAAGACAAAAAAAATATTTTTCCTAAACTACCCCTCCTCTTCCTCCTCCTCCTCCTCCCTTCCTCCCTCTCCCACCCTCCACCCTCTTCCCTCACCTCGGCCCCCCAGTCTCCGGCAGGGAGGGGCAGCCCACGGCTCCCTCCCCCCGTCCCTCTTTCTTCCACTCTCCCATTCTATTTTAATTTCTTTCCCTCTTCTCCCTCTCTCCCTTACTCTTCTTCCCTCTCCTTCCATCCCCTATTCTTCTACTCCCTCCCACTCCCCCTCCTAGTCGCCGGCGGGGAGGGAGATCAGACTGCTGGGAGGGGGAGGGAGAAGAAGAATAAGGGAGGGAAGGAGAGGAAAGAAGAGGAAGGGAGAAGAGGGAAATAAAATAGAAGGGGAGGGAGGAAGAAAGAGGGAGAGGGGGGAGGGAGACCGGCCAGCTGGCCGGGGCTTCCGCCGCGGGTTTTTGCCGGCCGGGGCTCCCTCCCCACCAGAGATGGGGGGAGATGAGGGAAGAGGGTGGAAGAGGGAGGGGGAGAGGGGAGGGGTAGTTTAGGAAAACTCATTTTTTTATTTTTTTTAAGGTGGGAAGAGAAAACACTACAAGAACCTGCACTTTTGGCGACAAAAATTTTCGTCGCCAAAAGTTACGTTTTCGTCGGTAAAAGTATTTACCGACGAAAATCTTGACGTCGGTAAAAAGTCGTCAACAAAACATTTTCTCGACGAAATTATTTTTCGTCGGCAAAAATTACATTTTTGTCGACGATTATTTGACTTTTCCCGATGTTTTTTTCCGTTGGCAAAAGAATTTTTTTTTTTATTTTTCTTTTCTACTTTTGCCGACGTTTTTGTTTTGTCGGCAAAAATAATTTCAATTTTTTTAATTTTTCCCGCCGTTTTTATTTCGTCGCCAAAAGTATTTAATTTTTTTTATTTTTCTTTTTAATTTTTGCCAATGTTTTTATTGCGTCGCAAAAAGTATTTAATTTTTTTTAATTTTTTTTATAATTTTGCCGACGTTTTTATATCGTCGCAAAAAGTATTTTAATTTTTTAATTTTTCTTTTTAATTTTTGCCGACGTTTCTATTTCGTCGCCAAAAGTATTTTAATTTTTTAAAATTCTTCTTTTCAATTTTTGCAGATGATGTGCACAAATTAATAACCGCAATCACACAACTATCTATTAAGTAGATAATGGCAAATACGGGTCGATCCACAGAGATTTGTAGAAACAAGATCCAAAAATCCTCGATCAGTTTTCACACTAGGGATTTAAAACCACAATTAATCACGAAATTAATAACTAAAATGATATCAAAGGAAATCTAAATACAAACTAATCAGAGAAAGAGAGATCAGGGTATTGGATTTCACCAAATAGATTTCATCATTTCAAAATTACTTCATAGTCTTATCCCAACAAAACTCAATCCAATGTGTAAGCAACTGCCTTGGATCGGAAGATTTAGCTTTGAAAACCTTTTTTTTTTTTACAAATTCAATTCTCTAATTAGTACCTAAGACGCCCTTCACTTCAATATGTTGAAACTCTAATCACTATTTATCAAGATCAAGAACAAACCATTAAATGAATTTAACCTAAACATGATATGTCAAGATCAAGCATAAAAAGTAAAAGATATTCCAAATAATCTTTACAAAATCAGAAGTTGAATAACATTCATAAAGGAGAATCTATTAAATCACTAAGCATAATGAGGGAAAGACATAGAAGAATAAGGAACGATCTCACCGGTTTTGGTTTCCTCCTCCACCCTAATCCACGGATTAGCCAAGCATTGCAGAACAAATAACAATAAAGAAGCAAATCTCCATTATTGAAAGCCTTCAAAGTTGTTTATTACACCACTCAATCTCCACCTTCACTTTCTAACAAAGATTAAAGAAAAATTAAATTACTTCTGGAGCAAGAGAGAGCCTCCCCTTAAAAAGAAAAAAATACAAGAAGAAAAAGAAAGACAAATCTTTCAAATTCGTCATCCCCCATATCCCTCCAATTGACAACCTGTTTTGACCCCCAAAACGTCAGAATTGTAAGATCCTCGTGAGACATGATATTCTTCTCCCTTGGGTCCTTCTTTCCAACGCATCTGATCTTGCCTTAATCGGAGTCTTGAGTCATAAGTTATGGTCAAAATAGTAAAGCTTGCGCAGGATGGCTATAATTCCGAAAATCTTCTTTCCTTCATGATTTGATCACTTGCTAAAGAATAGCATTCTTATTGATGTCCATGAGATTCCTTCCCTTCTTTTAAAGTTGATTGCTAATTTTTAGCAACCATTAGCAAGCATTAGATATGGTGGGAGCCACCAAATTCGATCTCCAAAAATAAAAATAGAAATAAATTGTGCCAAGTCTTGAACTCATGACCTCTAACTTGAAATTCCAGCTCTCCTCCAACAAACTTAAATACTCTTTGTGTATATCTTTTCTCAAATGGGACTTAAGCTTTAAACCTCTCCGAATTAAGCTCAAATATGCTCAGCGCCTTCTAATTCCTGCATAATAAGAAAAATGCTATAATTAGAACATTTAAGACAAAATAAACAACTAGTAAATTCAAATAAAAGGGTAGTTATTAGTATTATGCCATGCATATCAAATACCCCTAAACCTAAAGTTTGCTAGTCCTCAAGCAAAAAAAAAAGTAAAAAGTAAAATTAAATGTTGAAAATAGGAATCCTAACTCACTTTCGCAGGAATCGCGGTTGCATTTAGCATATGCAACAAGCCGTTAAACCACTAGATTACCTCTGGTGGACGAGTGTTGTCTCGTGAGGGTTTGCAGTGAATTTACCCACAAAATTCTCTCTTTTTTCTTTTTTTTTCTTTTTTTTATTTTTTTTTTCAAAGTTAAAACCAAAGGAAACTTTTCCAAAAGAAGATTTATAAACACCCGATATTCTCGATTCTCAGAATTTTCAAAGTTAAATCTGAAATTTGGTTCACAAATCCTATCTTTTGGTCAGAAATTCTCAAAATCATGCTAAGTTGATCGTGCACGGTGAAAAGTGTGTATACGTTAAAAGACATAAGTCTCAAATGATCAGCTAGAAACTTCCATGGAAACGATTTTCAATCCAAAATTTTGGGCAACCGAACCTCAGCAAAGAAAAACAGTTTTCCTCTCAAGGCGACCATGACGGCTTTCGCACTATTGTTTTTTTTTTTTTTTTTTTTGAAGTATGTGAGTTTGACGCCTAGGTCCCTTGAGCTTTCTAATTAACCCATGTAACGAGCATTAGCCCAATGACTCCCAAACCAGATGACTTTAGGGCACTAGGTATGTAAATACCCCTACGGGCTTATTGGCTCGGGTTAAAAAGGCTACGAACCCAAACTAGTCACAAAACTTTTTATTCTTTTCAAGACTTCTAACTAATTTTTTTTTCATTCCGACAATAGGCAGCCCTTTCCATGTGCCCGAATTAACTCACCGGTTTGTAGATAAATCCATCCAGTTGAACCAGGAAACTGTAAAACTAAGGGTCGGTTTTTTCATCATATTTTCAATCCAATCGTCAACAGAAATCATAGCTTCACATTCAAAACCTTGAAAATATATACCACCTGTGTAAAAGTGAAGGAACAAGATTCAGCACTTTTCCAAAAATCCTTTCCTTAAACAAAACAGTAAACCATTGTTTTCTTTTGCCCAAAGCATCGAGAATTCCAAAGTTCGAGGTATCTTCGTTTCATAAAAATCCCTCTTTGAAGTTTCCTTTCTCAAACACAAATAACATTTTTTTTCTTTTTTTCTTTTTTTTGAAAATTTTCCTAAAAATCCTAGAAAATCAAACAAGAAGAGTGTGAAATTCTTGTCTAAAGATGGACAAGTGTGTTTGTTCTCACCCCCCAACCTAGCATGAACATTGTCCTCGATGTTAAATAAATGAAATGCAATGATCAATGAAACATGGGGGATAAAAGTACAGGAGGGCACCTGAGAAAAACTTGGAATTGCAACATCATGCCAAAGTTAGACAAAATAAAAGACAATAAAAGCAGGTAATCACTGTACATAATATACACAGAAAATACACTATCAGATCCAGTGCTCAATCAATCCTGGTAAGCAGGATCATCCAGAGGTATAGATTCAGCATCCGGAACAACATTCTCCAAGAATGGTTTCAACCTTTGACCATTGACTTTGAAAATATTACCATCCTTGGGACTTTCGACCTCAACCGCACCATGGGGATGAACAATATGAACAATGTAAGGTCCAGTCCAACGAGACTTCAACTTTCCAGGAAACAAGTGCAACCTGGAATTGTACAATAGGACTTTCTAGCCCGGGTGAAATTCTTTCCTGAGAATATGCCTATCATGCATGGCTTTCATTCGGTCCTTGTACATTTTGGCGCAATCATATGCATCATTTCGGAGCTCTTCCAGCTCATCAAGCTGAAGTTTCCTAGTCTCCCCTACCCTATCGAGAGAAAAGTTGAGGCGTTTGATCGCCCAATATGCCCTATGTTCCAACTCGACAGGGAGGTGACAAGACTTCCCAAAGACCAATCTATAAGGGGACATTCCGATTGGAGTCTTATATGCGGTCCTATATGCCCACAGAGCATCACTCAAGCGCAATGACCAGTCCTTTCTAGTGGGATTGACTGTCTTCTCAAGGATGGTCTTAATCTCTCTGTTGGAGATTTCAACCTGACCGCTCGTCTGTGGATGATATGAGGTGGCTACTTTATGAGTAATAAAGTATTTCCCCATCAAGGCCGCAAAGACCCGATTACAGAAATGCTTTCCCCCATCACTGATGATTGCACGGGGAATACCAAAACGAGCAAACACGGTTTCCTTGAGAAACTGAACTACCACCTTGTGGTCATTTGTTTTGCAAGCTATTGCCTCCACCCATTTTGACACGTAATCCACAGCAACTAGAATATACTGATAGCCATATGGGCCCATGAAGTCAATGCCCCAAACATCAAAAATTTCGATTATCAGGATTGGGTGTTGGGGCATCTCATTCCGTTTTGTGATTCTCCCTAATCGTTGACAACGATCACAGGTTTTGCAATAATCATGTGAATCACGGAATAAGGATGGCCAATAAAATCCACACTGCAAAACTTTTGCAGCGGTTTTCTTTGCCCCAAAATGTCCACCACAAGCGTGGTCATGGCAAAATGCAAGAATTTTTCTTTGGTCACAGTTGGGGATGCACCGTCGAATGATCTGGTCGGGGCAATACTTGAACAAATATGGCTCATCCCAAAAATACCATTTTGCCATAGATAGAAAACGACACTTTTCTTGCTTAGTCCAAGAACTTGGCATTTGCTCTGTAACAAGGTAATTCACAATGTCTGCATACCATGGGATTTCAGCATGTGAGACTGACATAAGTTGCTCATCAGGAAATGTTTCTAAGATAGGCAAGGACTCAACAGTAGGCTCTACAAGTAATCGGGACACATGATTAGCCACCACATTTTCTGACCCTTTCTTATCTCGAATCTCGAGATCAAATTCTTGCAATAAGAGAATCCACCGAATCAGCCTAGCTTTCGCATCCTTCTTTGTGAGAAGGTACTTAAGGGCAGCATGATCGGTAAATACAATGACTTTTGAGCCTATCAGGTAGGGTCTAAACTTTTTCAGAGCAAATACGACTGCTAACAACTCCTTTTCCGTGGTGGAATAGTTGAGTTGAGCGTCGTTCAGAGTCTTACTAGCGTAATGAATCACATGAGGTAGCTTATTAACTCTTTGCCCTAAGATGGCACCAATTGCATAATTGGAGGCATCACACATGACCTCAAACGGCAGAGTCCAATCAGGAGGCCGAATGATCGGTGTTGAGGTCAATTCCGTCCTTAGCTTTTCAAAGGCAGCTAAGCAATCAGGAGTAAATTCAAATGAAATATCTTTGGACAACAAATCACACAGAGGTTTCGAGATCTTACTGAAGTCCTTGATAAAACGACGGTAAAAGCCAGCATGGCCCAAGAAGGATCTCACCTCCCTCACTGTCTTAGGAGGTGGTAGGTTTGCAATTAAATCGACCTTTGCCTTATCAACTTCTATTCCTTTCTTTGACACTATGTGTCCCAAGACAATTCCCGATTGCACCATGAAATGACACTTCTCCCAATTGAGTACTAAGTTCTTTTCTTCACATCTCTTTAGCACAAGTGTCAAATGAGATAAACATTCTTCAAAGCTAGACCCAAAGACAGAGAAATCATCCATGAAGACTTCCAAAAACCTCTCCATCATGTCAGAGAAAATACTTAACATGCACCGTTGAAATGTCGCGGGTGCATTGCATAGCCCAAAAGGCATGCGTCTATAGGCAAATGTGCCAAAGGGACAGGTGAATGTTGTTTTCTCTTGGTCCTCAGGGGCAATTGGAATTTGGTTATATCCAGAATAACCATCTAAGAAGCAGTAGTATGCATGACCAGCTAGACGCTCCAACATCTGATCAATGAAAGGTAAAGGAAAATGGTCCTTCCTAGTCATTGCATTCAACTTTCGATAATCAATGCACACTTTCCAACCAGTTTGGACACGAGTGGGGACCAATTCATTGTGTTGGTTGGCAACTATAGTGACACCAGACTTCTTGGGTACAACTTGGACGGGGCTAACCCACTTACTATCAGAGATGGGGTAAATAATACCTGCATCTAGTAGTTTCATCACTTCACTTCGAACTACTTCCTTCATAACTGGATTTAGCCGCCTTTGTGGTTCTCTTGAGGGTTTTGCATTTTCTTCAAGATAAATTTGGTGCATTACCACAGAGGGGCTAATCCCTTTGATGTCAGCAATGGTCCACCCAATAGCTTCTTGATGAGCGCGAAGCACACCAAGTAACTTCCCCTCTTGATCTTTCTCTAAATCTGAGGCAATGATGACAGGTAATGTCTCCGCATTACCAAGGAAAGCATACTTTAATGACTCAGGCAATGGTTTGAGCTCTAGCTTAGGAGGCTCAACAATGGAAGGCACGGATACCGAAGTGGAAACCGGTAAGGGCTCTATTCTCTCTCTCCAACGGCCAATATGCACTTGAGGGGCTGAGTCCAACATTGCATTGACCTCGCGAATGGATTCATCAATGTCAATATCAAAGTTGAATTGGGCCAAACATTGTTCCAAAGGGTCATGATAACAAGACTGTTGTATTGTCTGACCTATCAGGACATCAATCATGTTCACCTCTTCCTCATCATCCATCTCAAGGGATTGGAATCCATTATTAAAGACATTCAATTCCAACTTCATGTTACCGAAGGCCAATGTCATTACTCCATTCCTACATCTGATAACTGCATTGGAAGTGGCAAGGAATGGGCGGCCCAAAATCACAGGAATGTGACGGCCCGGATTCATGACAGGTTCGGTATCTAGTACAACAAAAGTCTGCAGGGAAATAGAACTCATTCACCTTTATTATGACATCCTCCACTATTCCCTTGGGAACCTTAACTGACCGATCTGCTAGACTCAAAGTTATATCTGTGGGCTTGAGCTCCCCCAAACCTAACTGTTTGTATATTGAGTAAGGCAAAAGGTTCACACTTGCCCCAAGATCCAAAAGACATTTATCAACCATTGTGTCTCCAATTCTGATAGAGATTGTAGGGCATCTAGGGTCTTTATATTTTGGAACAATTGTTTGTTAGATCAACCCTGAAGCTTGAGCTGCCATCACAGCCTCCCTAGGGACAGAAGTCTTTCTCTTAAGAGTGGTCAGATCTTTCAAAAATTTGGAATATGAAGGTATCTGCTTGATGGCATCCAAGAGAGGGATATTGATTTGAACATTCTTAAACACCTCTAAGATCCCCTCGAAATGTTTATTCTTCCTATTGTCCTGCAGGCGCTGGGGATAAGGAGCCTTAGGTATGTAGGGTGTTACTGGATGGTTCTCTATAGGAGCCTGGTTCATCTCTCCTTTCTCTTGGACCTCTTGCCCCTTGTCCCTGTTTGGTTCACCCACATTTACATTCATTTCCTCAGGCATTTTGACTTGGTTATCCACTTGCTTGCCAGACCTCAAGGTGTGGATAGCTTGTACCTCATCATGGGGTAATCCTGGAGTACTATCTATTCCAAATTGACCTCTAAGAGCATTCTGAACATTGGGCTGTACCTTGGGATTAGGAACTGTTTGACTTGGAAACTGCCCTTTCTCTCTCCCTCCTACTGATATCGCTAACTGGCCAAGTTGGACTTCCATCTTGGCAATGGCCTGGGCAGTAGCCTGATTCAACTGGGCTTGGGCTGTGTTGGTTTGCTGCTGCTGTTGGATGAATTGTTGTTGCAGCTTCATCATATCAGTCATCATAGTTTCCAAGGATGAAGACTGTTGCGGGACAGAGGGAGAGTAATTTCCCATTGGGTCAGGAACTAGAGTTCTACAGTTGTTGGGCTGTTGAGGAGCAACATATGGCTGTTGAGGAACCAAAGCTTGGTTCGTCTGAGGGTACTGAGAAGAGCCTTGCCTTGAAAAGTTCCTTTGGAAACCCGGAGGACCACCACTTTGTTGCTGAATAGGTTCACTCTGCCTATAGGAGAAATTTGGGTGAAACCTATTGTCAGGATGGTACGTCTGACTAAAAGAATTTGGTGTAGGTTTCCTAAAGGTACTATATCCATTGATGGCATTGGCTTGCTCAGCTTTAACGACCGACAAATTTGGGCAGCACTCCACCATGTGCTCAGAACTATCACAAAGGACACACATCGCACTTGGTTCAGATGCAACATTCATCAAAGAATCCTGGTCTTGTTGGGGGTTCCTGTTGGCCACCACTGTAAATGCATCAAATTTCTTACTTAGATTGTTCACCCCATTGACCAGACTAGCCATAACATTTTTGAGATCAGGATCTGTTTTCATCTCATAAAGTCCTTGCTTTCTAGACCCTATCTCTTCTCTCTCATATCCTCCATCATTGCTACTCCAGTTTTGCGAATTTTCAGCCAGCTCTACGAGAAAGTCGTACGCTTGATTGGGAGTCTGATTCATAAATTTCCCTTTGTGCATAGACTCAATCAATGTACGTTGTGCAGTGGTTAATCCTCTATAGAAGAAGTGGACCAACTGGCTTTGTCAAGCCCGTGGTGTGGGCATTTAACTAGAAGGTCATGGAACCTTTCCCAAGTTTGAGAAAACTCTTCATCAAGTCGTCCCCTAAAGTTCCTAATGGCATCCTTCATTTTCTCTGTCTTGGCCATTGGGTAAAATTTTGCCATGAATTTCTTTGACAACCCATCCCATGTTGTTATGGAATTAGGAGCAAGAGAATTCAACCATGCCGCAGCGTGGTCTTCTAAGGATAGGGGAAAGAGCCTTAACTTGACATTATGTTCATCCAAGTTCTGATTTTTAAATGTCTGACAAATTGTCAGAAATTTGTTCAAATGGATGTAAGGTTGTTCACTCTCAAAACCATGGAACTTAGGAAGCATGTTAATGGTAGCAGCTCTAATCTCAAATTGGGCTGCAGTGGTTGCAGGTAGAACTATGCAAGTGGGTGGGGTAGCAGAAGCGGGTGCAAACATCTCATTCAGAGTTCTCTCTCGGTTTTCCATTTTGGGATCAATTGAGAAACTTTCGACAAACTTGATGGGTATCTCAAATAATTCAACTCGGTTAAGACGACCTCTCTCACGTGTCCAAGTTTGCATAAACCAAGCACACCTTAATGTTAACACACCAACAATCTAATGGGTTAGCCTATGTCAACTAGACAGCTCCTAACTAGTTGAAGAGTGCACCTAGGCCTCCAATCCGGTATTATAAAACCTTAGTTGATAGATCAGCCCCCAGGTAAGGGTAGGATTATTTAATTAACCCGTTTGAAGGACCCTTGCCTCGAACAGTCTAGCTATCTCCACACTCTGGACAAGGCATTTCTTAGATCAACTTTGGTCAAATAACGCAATTGGTGCAACCTTTGATGGTCTTCATCCTAATGAGCTCGAAGATCTAAGGGCCAATGTCTAATTGATTTTAAATTATTGGCTTGGTACCTAAAGTGGGGTGTGGTTATCCTAGGGCAAGAATCCGGTGATGAAATCCGGTCCTTATCTTTTGGGGGTGAATGCCCTTACTAAGTGTGTGATTCCAATTTAATCAATGTGTGACATTCAATCAATCACACTTTTGCCAAATTTCAACAACCATGAATTAACCCACTTACTGAAGAGGCGTGGGTAGGGTTTCAGTACTCACCTCCCACTCAAGATGGGGGAAGATCTATTGAGTCGACTCGGGCCACTGATACCTAGACTCAGTGTATCAACCCAAGGTGCAGAGACAGTATCGTCCAACTGTCGTCCTTCCCTGCCCCTAACTATTACAATTTGGGCCTTCCCAAAATTTCAAAATAATTAAAATTATTACACTTTGGAACTCCTACTACAATGGATCTAAAAAAAAAAAAAACTACTACTAAAACAAAAATTTCTTTCCCGCTTTGAGTATGTTTCTTTGCAAGATTCTTCTCTTCTTTTTTTTTTGGCAACTTAATCGAAGATTCTTTGTGCTCCAAATCTAGTAACTTCTTTCTTTCTTCAATCCTGCAAAATCAACAATACCAAAGTAAGAAAAAAATGCTAAATAGCTAATATCCTAAAAGGAAATTTTATTTTTTGTTTAAAAAGTAATAAAAGAAATTCCTAAACTAAACTAGAGTAAAAATCAGAAATCAGATTTTTGAAACTGTTTTCAAGAACAAATCCCCGGCAAAACCGCAATCACACAACTATCTATTAAGTAGATAATGGCAAATACGGGTCGATCCACAGAGATTTGTAGAAACAAGATCCAAAAATCCTCGATCAGTTTTCACACTAGGGATTTAAAACCAAAATTAATCAAGAAATTAATAACTAAAATGATATCAAAGGAAATCTAAATACAAACTAATCAGAGAAAGAGAGATCAGGGTATTGGATTTCACCAAAATAGATTTCATCATTTCAAAATTACTTCATAGTCTTATCCCAACAAAACTCAATCCAATGTGTAAGCAACTGCCTTGGATCGGAAGATTTAGCTTTGAAAACCTTTTTTTTTTACAAATTCAATTCTCTAATTAGTACCTAAGATGCCCTTCACTTCAATATGTTGAAACTCTAATCACTATTTATCAAGATCAAGAACAAACCATTAAATGAATTTAACCTAAACATGATATGTCAAGATCAAGCATAAAAAGTAAAAGATATTCCAAATAATCTTTACAAAATCAGAAGTTGAATAACATTCATGAAGGAGAATCTATTAAATCACTAAGCATAATGAGGGAAAGACATAGAAGAATAAGGAACGATCTCACCGGTTTTGGTTTCCTCCTCCACCCTAATCCACGGATTAGCCAAGCATTGCAGAACAAATAACAATAAAGAAGCAAATCTCCATTATTGAAAGCCTTCAAAGTTGTTTATTACACCACTCAATCTCCACCTTCACTTTCTAACAAAGATTAAAGAAAAATTAAATTACTTCTGGAGCAAGAGAGAGCCTCCCCTTAAAAAGAAAAAAATACAAGAAGAAAAAGAAAGACAAATCTTTCAAATTCGTCATCCCCCATATCCCTCCAATTGACAACCTGTTTTGACCCCCAAAACGTCAGAATTATGAGATCCTCGTGAGACATGATATTCTTCTCCTTTGAGTCCTCTTTCCAATGCATCTAATCTTGCCTTAATCGGAGTGTTGAGTCACAAGTTATGGTCAAAATAGTAAAGCTTGCGCAGGATGGCTATAATTCCGAAAATCTTGTTTCCTTCATGATTTGATCACTTGCTAAAGAATAGCATTCTTATTGATGTCCATGAGATTCCTTCCCTTCTTTTAAAGTTGATTGCTAATTTTTAGCAACCATTAGCAGGCATTAGATATGGTGGGAGCCACCAAATTCGATCTCCAAAAATAAAAATAAAAATAAATTGTGCCAAGTCTTGAACTCATGACCTCTAACTTGAAATTCCAGCTCTCCTCCAACAAGCTTAAATACTCTTTGTGTATATCTTTTCTCAAATGGGACTTATGCTTTAAACCTCTCCGAATTAAGCTCAAATATGCTCAGCGCCTTCTAATTCCTGCATAATAAGAAAAATGCTATAATTAGAACATTTAAGACAAAATAAACAACTAGTAAATTCAAATAAAAGGGTAGTTATTAGTATTATGCCATGCATATCAGCAGACGTTTTTATTTCGTCGCCAAAAGTAATTTCATTTTTAAAAATTTTTCTTTTAAATTTTTGCCGACATTTTTATTTAGTCGCAGAAAGTATTTTAATTTTTAAAAAGTTTTCTTTTTAATTTTTGCCGACGATTTTCTTTCGTCGCCAAAAGTAATTTCATTTTAAAAATTTTTCTTTTAAATTTTTGCTGACATTTTTATTTCATCGCAGAAAGTGTTTTAATTTTTTTTATTTTTCTTTTTAATTTTTGCCGACGTTTTTATTTCGTCGCAAAAAGTATTTTAATTTTTTATTTTTCTTCTTTAATTTTTGCCGACGTTTCTATTTCGTCGCCAAAAGTATTTTAATTTTTAAAAATTTTTATTTTTAATTTTTGCCAACGTCTTTTATTTCGTTGCCAAAAGTAATTTCAATTTTAAAAATTTTTCTTTTAAATTTGTGCCGACGTTTTTTTTTTGTTGCCAAAAGTATTTTAATTTTTTTATTTTTCTTTTTTAATTTTTGCCGACGTTTCTATTTCGTCGCCAAAAGTATTTAATTTTTTTTATTTATCTTTTTAATTTTTGCCGACGGTTTTATTTCGTCGCAAAAAGTATTTAATTTTTTTTTATTTTAATTATTACTTTTGCCGACGTTTTAAAAACGTCGGTAAAGGTCCTTTTTTTTAATAATATATTTATTTTTACATTAATATTTTCCTGTAAACCTGTTTATACACCTGTATCAAAAATAAACCTATTCATATACCTATATCAACATAATAAAATGCAATAAAAAAAGTTACTAAATAAACAAACAACCATCTCCATTTTTCACTAAATCATTCATCTCATTAAACAAATATTGCAATCAATAATGATACAGTTAAATATAAATGACCAATATACAAATATACCAAAAAGAAGTCCAACACCCCCATAAGTCTGCAACCGACCCCAAAGTGTCCATCAATCTGCAATGACAAAAACAACATTAAACTCTTTGCAATGAATTAAGTTATAAATGAAACATAAACATCTATATATATATAAAACTTTTCTTACATTTTTCGTTCTTAATTCTCTAATCGGGAGCCCTATTTAAGAACCGTCGGTTCCTATAAGTTACTCTACCCTCGAGCGAAGTGCTCGTGCCGGTTTCGGAATTTTCCCGCGGCCGTTTCCCATTCTGGACCCCCGGCGTGCCGTTTTCGAGCCTAAGTGTTGGAAATTAACATGTTTCGGTCGTAATTCTCTAACCGGGAGTCCTAATTGCGAACCGTCAGTTCTTACAAGTTACTCTACCCTCGAGCGAAGTGCTCGTGCCGGTTTCGGAATTTTCCCACTACCGTTTCCCGTTCCAGATCCCCGGCGTGCCATTTTCGAGCCTAAGTGTTGGAAATTAACATGTTTCGGTCTTAATTCTCTAACCGGAAGCCCTATTTGCGAACTGTCAGTTCCTACAAGTTACTCTACCCACGAACGAAGTGCTCGTGCCAGTTTCGGAATTTTCCCGCTGCCGTTCCCATTCCGGACCCTTGGCAGGCCGTTTTCGAGCCTAAGTGTTAATAATTACCATGTTTCGGTCGTAATTCTCTCACTGGGAGCCCTATTTGTGAACCGTCAGTTCCTACAAGTTACTCTACCCTCAAGCGAAGTGTTCGTGCCAGTTTCAGAATTTTCCCGCTGTCGTTTCCCATTCCAGACCCCCGGCGGGCCGTTTTCGAGCCTAAGTGTTGGAAATTACCATGTTTCGATCCTAATTCTCTAACCGGGAGCCCTATTTGAGAACTGTCAGTTGCTACAAGTTACTCTACCTTCGAGCGAAGTGCTCGTGCCATTTTTAGAATTTTCCAGCAAACGTCTCCCGTTCCTGACCCCCGGCGGGCCGTTTTTGAGCCTAAGTGATGGAAATTAACATGTTTCGGTCGTAATTCTCTAACCGGGAGCCCTATTTGTGAACCGTCAGTTCCTATAAGTTACTCTACCCTCGAGCGAAGTGCTCGTACTGGTTTCAGAATTTTCCCACGGCCGTTTCCCGTGGGACCCCCGGCGGGCCGTTTTCGAGCCTAAGTGTTGGAAATTACCATGTTTCGGTCTTAATTCTCTTACCGGGAGCCCTATTTGAGAACCGTCAGTTCCTACAAATTACTCTACCCTCGAGCGAAGTGCCCGTGCCATTTTTAGAATTTTCCTGCAAAAGCTTTCCGTTCTGGACCCCCGGCGGGCCGTTTTCGAACCTAAGTGATGGAAATTAATATGGTTCGGTCATAATTCTCTAACCAGGAGTCCTATTTGCGAACTCAGTTCCTACAAGTTACTCTACCCTCGAGCAAAGTGCTCGTACCAATTTCAGAATTTTTCCGCTGCTGTTTCCCGTTCCGGACCCCCGGCGGGCTGTTTTCAAGCCTAAGTGTTGGAAATTAACATGTTTCGGTCGTAATTCTCTAACCGGGAGTTCTATTTGAGAACCGTCAGTTCATACAAGTTAATCTACCCTCGAACGAAGTGCTCGTACCAGTTTTATAATTTTCCGCTGCCGTTTCCCGTTCCGGACCCCCGGCGGGCCGTTTTCGAGCCTAAGTGTTGGAAATTACCATGTTTCAGTCTTAATTATCTAACCGGGAGCCCTATTTGCGAACCGTCAGTTCTTACAAGTTACACTACCCTCGAGCGAAGTGCTCGTGCCGGTTTCGAAATTTTCCCACTATCGTTTCCCGTTCCGGACCTCCGGCGGGCCGTTTTCGAGCGTAAGTGTTGGAAATTACCATGTTTCGGTCGTAATTCTCTAACCGGGAGCTCTATTTGCGAGCCGTCAGTTCCTACAAGTTACTCTACCCTCGAGCGAAGTGCTCGTGTCAGTTTCGGAATTTTCGCGCTGCCGTTTCCCGTTCCAGACCCCCGGCGGGCCGTTTTCGAACCTAAGTGTTGGAAATTACCATGTTTCGGTCGTAATTCTCTAACCGGGAGCCCTATTTGCGAACCGTCAGTTCCTACAAGTTACTCCACTCTCGAGCGAAGTCCTTGTGCTGGTTTCGGAATTTTCCCACGGCCGTTTCCCATTCCGGACCCCCGGCGGGCCGTTTTCGAGCCTAAGTGTTGGAAATTAACATGTTTCGGTCTTAATTCTCTAACCGGGAGCCCTATTTGAGAACCGTCATTTCCTACAAGTTACTTTACCCTCGAGCGAAGTGCTCGTGCCGTTTTTGGAAATTTCCGCAAACGTTTTCCGTTCCGGACCCCCGGCGGACCGTTTTCGAGCCTTAGTGATGGAAATTAATATGTTTTGGTCGTAATTCTCTAACCGGGAGTTCTATTTGCGAACCGTTTGTTCCTACAAGTTACTCTACCATCGAGCAAAGTGCTCGTATCAGTTTCGGAATTTTCCCGCTGCCGTTTCCCGTTCCAAACCACCGGCGGGCCATTTTCGAGCCTAAGTGTTAGAAATTAACATGTTTCGGTCGTAATTCTCTAACCGGGAGTCCTATTTGAGAACCGTCAGTTCTTACAAGTTACTCTACCCTCGAGCGAAGTGCTCGTGCTGGTTTTGTAATTTTGCCGCTGCCGTTTCCCGTTCCGGACCCTCGGCGGGCCGTTTTCGAGCCTATGTATTGGAAATTACCATGTTTCGGTCTTAATTCTCTAACCGGGAGCCCTATTTCCGAACTGTCAGTTCCTACAAGTTATTCTACCCTCGAGCGAAGTGCTCGTGCCGGTTTCGGAAATTTTCCGCTGCCGTTTCTTGTTCCGGACCCCCGGTGGGCCGTTTTCGAGCCTAAGTGTTGGAAATTACCATATTTCGGTCATAATTATCTAACCGGGAGCCCTATTTGCGAACCGTCAGTTCCTACAAGTTACTCTACCCTCGAGCGAAGTGCTCGTGCCAGTTTCAGAATTTTACCGCGGCCGTTTTCCGTTCCGGACCTCCGGCGGGCCGTTTTCGAGCCTAAGTGTTGGAAATTACCATGTTTCGGTCGTAATTCTCTAACCGGGAGCCCTATTTGCGAACCATGTAAGGTAGATGATTTTAGTTTTACTTATATTTTTTAGATTTGAAAGAATTTTAAAAAATGCAACTTGCATACTTTTCCTAGTAACAGTAATATGCTTAAGCATGTTTAGCTATTCACATATCATTTATATTTTATTAATATATGTCAATAATGTTCTTCATATGATTATATCCTAATATTATCGATCATTATATTGATGCTGCTATGGATGGAAAATATATGGGTTAATGAACAACTATTCTTTTTCTTTATTATTATTTATTATTTTTATTCTCTAAAGAACAATAAAAAAAATCCTTACAATTAACAACACAACTCGATTTATCCCCTTGAACTATTTGCGATTTGATTCTGATTTTCAAAAGAATGATCTTACTCAATGAAACTCATTAAACTTTTTTATTGGTTTTGAAATTCATTACTATTCAAAATTTTATAACAACAACAACAACAATAATAATAATAAATCCATAGCAGCAAACAAACAATGTTATGTAACAATGAAATAGAGACATATGATACTTACACCAACACTAGGGCTTTGTTTAACCATTTTGAAAGCGCAAGTTAAAATGTTTGGCATCAACCTAGATAGTGATGTAAAACATGAGGTCAGTACAAACTACAAACTAAAACCAAAATCAAATATGCATATGCAATATATTACTTGTCAAAGTGCTTTCGGTGCCTCGTGACCAAAGCACAAAATATTTGCATGCATCTCTTTCCGGCCTTCAATCTCAGCAAGTACTCATCTTCCACGTTTGTAGAACTCAAATTCAATGAGTCCAGAATCCTTATCAGATCCCCACAAAATGACGGCAATAGAGGACCTAAAGCAGATGGCATATGATATCTTACCAACAAAATGTTAACTTCAAGTAAATTTCTGAAAAAGAGGCGCTAGATGTAACAAATATAAGTGTGCAAAGGATAGCAGTCACAGCACTACTTGGGACACGCATTATTTCAGTTTTTTTGTCATTTTGTGATTAAATTAAGATTTAAAACAAGAGAATAGAGGTCAACTTTGGCACAAGTCATACAACCACAATGCTACGACAGCAAAGTAGAGGTCAACTTTTACATCATAGATAACAGAATATCCTAGCATGTGACACTTGCAATACAAGTGCCAAAACCAGGTGTAAACAATTGACAAGGCACCATAACCTACAGAATAAGTGCGGCATGCCAGAATAAGTATCACATTCAAAAGTAAATTGTTGCATTCACACTAACAACAATGAAACAATAATATGAGTACATTCATGCAAGATTAAGAAAGTACTTTTGAAATGTAACTTGGACTAATACGCTCATATTAAGTATTGAAAAGAAAAACTCACAGAAAAATAGATGCACTTGCACATCATAAGAAGGATTCTTTCAACTTCCACATCTACTCTGCCTTGGATAAGTAAAGCCTGCCAAGTGTACCATAAGTAGCACAAGATTATGTCACCTCTCCAATTTGGTATCACAACAAAAAAGCAAAGAAAAAGGGTCGACTGCTTCACCTTATCAAGGAAATAATGAAAGGTAGATTGCAATGGTACAAGAATTTCGCTCGCTATCAGCTCTAATTGTGGTGGCACTGGCTCCTTCGCAAGTTTTGGATTCAAGTAGTACTGATTGATTTACAAAAAAGGCAACCAGTAAAATGTTTGAAACATTAATATATTTATTACAAGAAAATACTACTGACAAATCATTTTATCAAATAGCCACCAAATACTAACCATAAAAAATTCAGTATCAAAATTTAATATCTCAAAAAGAAAAAAAAATTTATGCTTTTCACAATATATGACTCGAAACTTTTGATGCAGTAAAACAAGACAGAGAGTTGTAGGATAGGCAATAAATTAGAGCTTGCGGTGCAAATGCATTTGACTACACTAGACTGATGTCAGCAAGAGGTAATCCAAACCAACTTGGTATCACAGCATATAATGAGCATATATATGCATGTAGAATAGTTTATAACTCTTTTAATGAAGAAAAGCATCTTTCCATTGAACATGGCAAATTAATGTCTCACTAAGTAGGTAATCAAAAAATCATTTCACAAATAAGGACACATACCTGAAATGGTTTAATGATTGTTTGGAGAATTGTGAGGGCATTTACAGTTTTCCACTGAAAATTTGCACCTTTGCTTATAAGGTCACTATTTTCAATAATTGACCGTAGTTCGTGAACAAGTTCAAGCCAGGAATTCTCCTTAACAAAACCAGCAACAACTATGTACGAAACTGCATGCATGTAACAAATAAAAATTCAATTATTTTAGAGAGGCCTTTTAAATTATAAAATCATACAAAGTGATGAAAAAGAATACTATATATGCAAAAAAAATCTGAGAAGCCCATATTCAGGAAACACAACAACATAAATTGAGATATAGGTCATTACCAACAATGAAGTTAAAAAAAAAAAAGTGCAGAAATTAAAAGCCAAACTGGTTAAGTCTTATTTATAAGTCTAAATTGAGAATAATAATACACCATTCGACCATAGCACTTCAATACCACAACCCAATAACATCTTCTAAAATTGTGAACAGTAAGAACTAAATAACATCTTCTAAAATTCCACCAAATAGCTAAAGGGCATTTTTCATAAGATGGCAGCTAGATCTGGA
The DNA here is from genome assembly GCA_012931725.1 of Litsea cubeba. Lineage (NCBI taxonomy): Eukaryota > Viridiplantae > Streptophyta > Magnoliopsida > Laurales > Lauraceae > Litsea > Litsea cubeba. The sequence continues at coordinate 26,302 of WHSA01000190.1, forward strand.
TTATTGCATAGAATTCAATGTTGCCCAATGATGAAATAACAAATACATGTGCTGGAGATGTGCAAATAGATGAGCAGAGTACAAAGAAAGGATAGAAGTAGGAATCCACATGGGAGACAATCTAAAAGTCATATGATGGAAGAGAAAAAAAGTTACTTTTTGTATAACCAAAACCCCACATCATCTACTTGTGGGACAAAAAATTGAGAAACAAGCGAATTTCGTCACCACATATGAGAACAAATCATCAAGGAACAACAGACATATCAAAAGCCATTCAAGAAGAGCAGATGATAAAACTGATGTCAATCCACAAGCATCCCTCTGTACTCTTACTGAAGTCCTTGTTGTAGCCATGCCAAGAGGGATTATTTTGGAAACCAGAGAAAAACACACACTGATCTACCAAACAGGAACAAATTCCAATTCTCCCAATTTAAAGAAGTTGGAAAGCGAAGCCAAAATCCATCACTGTGGACATAGAGAAGCTAAGAAATCAACAATCAAGGTACATGCAAAAAATTAAACAAATCTTTTAAAATCTGTAGGAAACAATGACACCCATTTTTTTTCCAGAATGATCAAATATACAGAATAAACTCCAGCTAGCAAAGATGTACCCCAAAATCCATGGCCACATCACGAATTAGAGAAACCACAGTCAGACCGATCTGAATGCCAAAATAATTATGGCCATTTTCTTTATCCCATCAAAATCCCAACTAGTCACAGTAAATACCCATTTCCAATTGTGCAGCCTTTCAAATCGGAATCAAGGGGCTGGGATTGAACAACCTTACAGCTGAGATGGCTCCACTCCTTCCTCCCTCACCAAAATCCACCACGCCCATGGCTGCCCTGGGCCAAAACCGAGCCCAAAACCCCATTCTTCAGCCACGGTTTAAAAAGAAAAATAGAGAAATGGAAGAAGAGAAGGAAAACTGGGGCCCACATACCTGGGCGTCGAAGGATGCACGCCTGCTCCTCCCCTCCTCCTTTTTCTCCCTTCCTTTCCTCCTATTCTTTCCCCCTTTCGGTTTCTGCCCACTCGTCCTCCACCTGAAACAGCAACAGAAAAGAAAAAAAAAGCGCCTAAATGAGGATAGAGAAAAGAGAGAGCGAGACAGAGAAAGCAGAGAGCGAGAGAGAGAGGGGAAGAGCAGATCGAGCGCAGAGAGATCGCGAGAGAGAGTGAAATAGGAGAGTGAGAGGAGGGAGCGAGACGGACAATAGAGAGAGTGAGACAGAGAGCACGAGAAAGAGAAAAGAAAAGAGGAAAAGAGGGCTCTCGGCGGGAGAGGGAAAAAAACATGAAAATTTAATGCCACTAATTTTCGTCGCAAAAGAAATAATTTTTTTATCAGTAAAAATTATTTTATTTTTATTATTTCAAAACATGAAGTCTACCAACCTTTAAACGTCAGTAATAAATATTTCGATGCTAATTTTTGTCAATAAAAAAATGTCGATAAAGGACTCTGATTTTTAATTTTCCTAAAAATAGAGTTAAACATTACCGATGTTTTACAAAAAAACGCCGCTAAACGTTCATTTTATCGACGTCATATAATTCGTCGATAATAGTCCCTGATTGTTTTACAAGCGTAAAATAAAAATAAAAAAGAATTTCCAACACTTAGGCTCGAAAACGGCCTGCCCAGGGAGGAAGAAGAGAAGAGAGGAAGAGAGAGAGAGAGAACCAAGGGAGAGAGGGAGTGCTGTGCAGGTGGGCGCAGGGCAGAGCAGAGGAGGAAGCAGGGTAGAGGGAGAGGAATAGGGAAAGAAGAAGAGAAGAAAAAGAGAGTGAGTGAGGTGCAGGTGCGCAGGCGAGGGGAGACAGGGGAGGAAGAAGAAGAGAGGAAGGGAGGGAGGAGAGCGGATAGAGAGATGGGGAACGAGGGAGAGAGAGAACAGAGAAGAAAGAGAGAGGAGAGGGGGAATGGTGCGCGGTGTGTGCAGAGGGCAGGAAGAGGGAGGGGTGTACCTGGTGCAGGGGAGGCGTCCGGCGGCGCGAGGAGGAAGATGAAGGCTCTGCTGGCGTCGGGGACGAAGCGGGTGGCGGAATCGTCGGAGTGGATGTGTTTGGAGAGGAAGGAGAGGGTGAGGAAGATGCCGGAGCTGCTGCGTGGGGACTTTTACAGAAAAACATCACTAAAAGTTTATTTTACTGACGTCATAAAATTCATTGATAATAGAATTCGTCAATAATAGTCTTTGATAATTATTTTCCTTAAAATAATTTTAATAATAAAAAGAGGGGTTTCGGTGGCGGGAGAGGGAAAAAATTTTGGTAAATTTACCAACGATTATTTTCGTCTCAAAAAATAGATTTTTCGTCAATAAAAAGTTATTTTAATTTTTTTAATTGAAAATAAGTAAAAAAGACTACCAACCTTTACTGATGTTTTATATTAAACATCAGTGATAAATTTTCCAACGCTAATTTTTGTCTCCTTCTCCATTTTTTTTCTTTCCCTTCTCTTTCTCCTACTTTTTTACTCTCCCTCACAACCACCCACAGCACTGCCATCGATCACCACCCGGCTTGCATAGCCACTGCACTCACCTTGCACCACCTTCGGAGATAGAAATATAATGGTAGAATTTAAGTTCATCATACGACTCCAAATTCGATGTTTATTTAAAATAAAAGAAGTAGGGCAAGTGTACAAGCTTGACAGTCACGTGTGGACCAAAAGTCTGTCCTATGACCAAATTCAGATTGAATTGTTTGAGAGTCGGTTTCTTTCCTTTCATATATTTCATTTAGAATTTAAAAATAGATGACATGCATGGGAGGTACACCTAAAAACTGAGGCGATGATGCATCTTCTGGAGTTACTTGCTTATATTTTTTGTAGATTCGCTTGGTTACTATGTTTTTGGATTCATCATTAATCAATATGGCATTGCACATCTCAGCCCGGTACTCATCATAATGAGGCTCCCATTTCTTCAAACAAGCGGCTGAAACTATTGGGCCAAAACTCATATTCCAACAACTACTAGCACCGGTTTTTTTCTTTTTCTTTCTAAGAGAAGAAGGCCATAAACCTAGATCTAGATCTCAATCACATTCACACCACATCCTTCAAGGCCTCACTCTATCATCCATGTCAGCAATAGTTTTACCGAAGTAAAATAAAAATAAAAAAGGATTTTCTAACACTTAGGAACGAGAAACGGCCCACCGGGGGTCCGGAACAGGAAACGGACACCGAAAAATTTGGAAATCGGCTCGAGCACTTTGCTCGAGGATAAAGTAAATTGACGGAACTGACGGTTAGCAAATAGGACTCTCGGTTAGAGAATTAGAAGCAAAACATATGATTTTCCAATACTTAGGTTCGAAAACGGCCTGTAGGGCGTACAGAATGGGAAAAGGCTCCGAAAAAATTGGAAACCGACACGAGCACCTTGCTCGAAGCGAAATTAACTTGTAGGAACTGACGGCTCGTAAATCGGACTCTCGGATCATGAATTAACCCTTAAAACGTTGGATTTTTAACGCTTATGTTCAGTTTGCCATCCCTACTTTTCTCTTCTGATTGGCTTAAAACTGATGGAATCCGGTTTTAGCATGTTTGGATGAAGCTTCTATTGTGTCCATTTCAAATGGCACTAAGACAAACATTTGTGATCCAAACCGTTGATCATGTTAGGGGGGCTAAAAACGGCTATGATACCAAAAGTCAACCATTGGATAATTATAGATTGTGATGTATTGATGAAACGTACAGACCATTAGATCATCATTTATGAAATTTTGTACGCCCTATTTTCGCAATCCAAATTTTTAGTCCTCTTTAAAAGGTCATTTATAGTTATAGGTCCCAACCCCAAATTTTGATTCAATATGGATCATGAAATATATTTGAAATAAATATCAATCGTTGGATTAATGCATGGTTACTACAGTGCATTCACGAGTTAAGACATGCAGTCCGTTTTGTCTACATTTCCGAACAATCTGGATCTCTAATGCAAGATATGGACCATAGACCCCCTTTATATGGCAAGTAACATTTACTGGATCAAATTCCAACGATTGAACCTTCATGTATTGTGAGATATTGACTAAAAGGACCAACGGGTTAATGGTTCAATTTTAATTTTTGTGGGCCACTTTTTCCCGATCTAAACCTAAAATCCTCTTTAGGAGGTCAACAATGATTATCTGGTCAAATCTTATCGCTTGATTCATCATGGATATAATTATTTTATTTTCGTCAGTAAAATAAATATAAAAATAAATAAAATTTAATAAACAGATTTACTGACGTTTAATTTCGTTGGTAAAAGTAAAAAATAAAAATTTAAAAAGATATTTACCGACGTGTTTATTTTCATTGGTAACATGATCATAAAAATGAATGAAAATTAATAAACATATTTACCGACGTTTAATTTCGTCGGTAAAGGTAAAAAATAAAAATTTAAAAATATAAACTAGAGTGTGATGTCAAAGGGCCTTCCCATGGACTTACAAGGGCCAAAATCAACCAAGCAGCTTTCCGAGCAGGGCAACTCGTAGGCTTGCATGTTGTCGTGACACATCCGCAGCTAAAGTAGCATCACCAATCTCATCTTAATTTCCAATGTATTGGTTGGTATAAGGTCATAAGAGCATCAAGAATTGGTTCATAAAATAACCAACTCCAATCTCAAGAGTCACCTACGGGACTAACTCTCGCACAACAAATAAGATTCTAGGCTATTATCTCGTCGCTCGTAGGTATGTCTTTAAACGCGCATGTCTGTGGACACACGTCGCTGTGTGAAAATGCATTAGCTCCACAAATGATCCCATGTTAACATTGCACCGATTCACTAGGGTGCAAGAAGGTCGTTGCAAATACAACCATGCTTAATTTTTAAAATGGCTATCGGACTTACTAGGGAGTGATTTGTCCGACGACTAATGCAAAGTCTTCGATGCACACGGCTCCAATGCATATAAGTCCTATTTAACAAAGGGAATTATTCAGGTGAGAACAGTTCTCACCTTATATGTGAGAACTGTCTTAAGGGCCGTTGGATCTGTAAAGTAGATCCAACGGCTGCAACCTTTTTTATATAATGAGGGGTTTTGAGAAATGGGCGCCCATTTCTTTTCATTTCCCCCTTTCCAATCGTTCCAAAATCTAGAACCCTCCTTCGTCTGCAACTTTCAACCATTCCAATCGATCGATCTCGCATCCAGGGCCTCTCCTCAGCTCATTTCAACAAAGCTATTTTGAAGATATCATCATCTCCTCAGCCTCAATGATACGATCACAGCTTCTCCTCTCGTCTCCGTCGACGAAACCCTCAACGAAACCCATTTTACAGGCATCTCCTCCCAACCTCATCTCGTCTCTCAGCTCCTCGGTGCCCGGTGTCAACATTGTCGGAGAGACTGTACTCGTCGTTGCATCGCATCTTGTCCCTGCACGAAACCCTTGTTCGCTGCTCTCTCTACTCTCTTTACTAAGTGTTAGATTTCTGTTTGTATTTTATCTTAGGATTTGTTTTTCCATTTTCGTGTTTTACAGGGTTTTGAAAATTTTGTTGAAGGTGCTATTGCAGGATGAGAAGAGAGGGACACGTGTTGAGTCTCAAATCTGTCGTTCCATCTCTCCCATGTATGCATCGGAGTTGTAGCATGTGTAGAACACAACGTCTAAAGCCCTGCCACAGCGCCTGCTCAAAATCAGGTTCACATAAATGAGGTGATTTGGGGACTTTTTTGGAAATTTAATTTTTTGTTTATATAGGGCATTTTTGTGAAGGGGAATTTTTGTGGAAAATCATTTTCAGATTGCCTGTAGCATTAAGAGTTAAGAACTACAAGTTATAGCATGGGCTGGATATTATAGATTGATAATTAGACCTCTTTCTTTGAATTTTTATTAATAAAATTACTCACTCCTGTTAATTTCTTACACTAACAGGTTTTCATACTGAGCAGACTTATCCGTGTGCAGCCAGAGAATGTAAGAGATGTCATCAACAAACTAAAAAATGTCATGGGTCGGTGGACAAGCCTAGCACCAGTTTCTGATGTAGTCAAAGGTCATCTATCAGGCCAACCAATACAGAGATCCAGACCTATTCATTAATGCTCCATCTTATGTGCAAGGAAATTGAGGCTCCTTGGCAAGATTAATGGAAACTAACAGAGATCCAGACCTCTTCAATGCTCCATCTTATGCGCAAGGAAATTGAGGCTCCTTAGCAAGATTAATGGAAACTAAATTTATACTAGAGCAAAAGGACTTTAAACAAGGGCCAAATAGTTGATTATTTGTATGTACACAGTTTCAAATCAACCAAATTTGGTGAATATGGATCATTGAATAGTTGTATTGTTTAATGTGGATTCTTAAGTTGTACTCTGTAACATGTTGCTTAATGTAAATGGTTGTGCCGCTTAATTTAACCAGCCAAACAGTATTGATGTCCTCACTTGTTATCATGTGACTTGTCTCCATGGGTTTTATTGGTCATACATTAGGTGTTTTAAGTTGAGGATGCAAATTACCATTAATGGCATTTTCATAAAAATTGGATAAGATGGACCTGATTCAGCCATTTGTAGTTTAAAAAAATAAAAAACATTGATACTTGAAATTGGATGACTGGATTACATGGAACACATTCTGCCATTTTTACGGGAGTTAGAAAATCCTGAATTACATGGAATCCGTTCAGCCATTTTACAGGAGTTTCATCCATGAGCCAACATCTACCACCTGCAATATAGTTGGAATTGGTTGTAGTTCCAATTTCAACTGTTGGATATATACATGTAACTGGTTTTAGTACAGATGCAACAAACACACCATGGAGCTCTTGAACCATTCAAGACAACACAAATTTCATAAATATTACTAGGAACCACCAGAATGCTACAATTCAAATGCAACCCAGACAATTACAAATTACAGGAACCCGAATTTCATACACAACAAATCCATGAATTTTACAACACAAAGCAGCGCACAAATTACACCAACCAAAACAGAATTTGTAATTGAAAAATATGTCAAAGCTAGTTTTGCACCTCGAGAGGGAGTACGTGAAACTTGGCAGAATCCTAAGTTGAACTTATGTCATCACCAATCACCTTGGTTCCCTATTGGAGTGAATTGGGATTGCACGGTGGGCCATTGAATGTTGCAGATCTAATCTCAAGATGGGTCTCTGGATGTTGCAGACTTGATCTCACGGTGGGCCACTGAATGTTGCAGATCTAATCTCAAGATGGGCCACTGTAGTTTTGCAAGACAAGTGGAGTCTCGAGATTGGTTCAGATGTAGGACAGAGTGCGTGCTTCGGGGTCAGATAAAAGGGCAAACTACTCAGATTTGTGCTCGAACGTCTGAGATTTGTTGCCGTGTTTGGCGATCTACCGTCGCCAGAGAAGAAGGCCGATAGCATGTCGCTCAAGGCTTGGTTTCTTTTGCTGAAAAAGGGAATTACCCGATATAAACAAAAAAAATCCCCAAATCACCTCATTTCTGTGAACCAGATTCTGAACAGGCGCTGTGGCAGAGCTTCAGGCGTTGCGTTCTACACATGCTACAACGAATAGATAGGAGAGATCAATGGAACGGCAGATTTGGGACTCAACACGTTTCCCTCTCTTCTCCTCCTCCAGCACCTGTTAATGTAAAAGAACTTAAAAAAAAAGAAAGAAAAAAACAAAGAGGGCAGGGAGGAAAGAAGGGGATTTTTCAATTGGAAAGGAGGACAGTTCTTTGCTTCTCTTCGACTAGGAATGGTCTCAGCTTCTCTGTTTCTCTGACCTTTTTTGATTGGAATGGAGGAATGATTTTTTTTTTTGCAAAAACCAGTCTCTGTTTATCAGGCTCAGACCTTCTTCCCTTTTATCTTCTCCATTTCTCAAGCCAATATATGGCTGGAGGTCATCGACCGGTGATGGAGATGGAGAACTCGTCGTTCTGGAGGAGAGGAGATCGGTCGATCGAGGCTGTAGAAAAGAAAAGAATGCGCACCAGCACCTTTTCTCCAGGGACGAGCTCAGCTTCTCCGCTTCTCTTCTTTATTGATGGAGACGAAAAAACCTAGGGCTCAGCTACTGTCCCTCGATCTGAGATATAGAGGGCAGGATGAAAATGGGTTCGATCTATTGGAGATGGAGAGGAGAGACTGCAGTAGAGAACCTGGAGGCGAGAGCGATCGAGCTACAACAGAGGCTCTGGATGCGAGATCGATCGATTGGAATGGCTGAAAGTTGCAGACGAAGGAGGGCTCTGGATTTTGGAAAGATTGGAAAGGAGGAAATGAAAAGAAATGGGCGCCCATTTCTCAAAACCCCTCATTATATAAAAAAAAAGCAGATCCAACGGCCCTTAAGACAGTTCTCACATATAAGGTGAGAACTGTTCTCACCCGAATAATTCCCTTTAACAAATAGATTTTGTTATATGTGGATCATTTTTTTGGTTGCGCTTGTTCACGTATACCAACGGGGGCACTTTGGTAAGCTTTGGTCCATTTCATACTCCTTTATCTTTTGAAAAATCTATAACTGACAGGGTATCAATTAGTTGCATTACTACGTTCTGATTTGCAGAGGGAGTTACTGCTTCTCTGATACCAATGATATTGCCTCGTTTTCATCTTTCCAAAGATGGTATCCAGTCATTTAGCATAGCTTTTCAGTATTGCAATGATCCTCATGCCTTGGACAAAAGACCAAAAGCGTAGCTATATGTGCTCATTACTAAGCCAAAAAGAATGGAAAAGATTAAAAGGATTTTACGGGTAAAAGCCCCATGAGACCCCGTACCACTGATGAGGTCCTAGTAGCATAGTTAAACAGGAGGGGTCATCTGGATGCGTTTTTATCTCTTTTTTTTATTGTTATTTAGCGATTTGGTCGATATCGATCATTCTGTAGTGGTTGCTCTTGGTTTGCAGAACCAAAATAGAAAGTACGTTTTTCTCTCTAGCTTGTAGGTGCTGCTCCAGAGCGGTGGATGCAGTGGATGGGGCCAGGGGAGGAAAGAAAAGGGAGGATATGATGAAATGGAGGGTAACGAGCGTGCGGCCGTCTTCGTTGGAAGAGGATAAAGGATCGCCGTGGAGGGAGAGGAGGAAGGAGAATAGGGAAGGGGAGACAGAGGCGAGGTTGTAGGCGGAGACGAGGAAGAAGGCCTAGGCCTGGAGGTGGTGGGGGAATGAGAAGATGGGGGCCAGGGACTTGCAGACCTAAGGGGAGTGAGACGAGGCGAGGGCGGAGGATCGGCAGGTGAACCTAACTTCATATTTGCTATTATTTGAGTACCAAGTCATTATGGGGCCTATCTAATAAGTTTGATGTGAACTCGTATGAATCTTATATTCCTAGAACTTGTAAATAAGGACCGAAAGTGTTGTAATTGGACAATGATTCAAATTAAAGACTATAGGCACCTCCCTGTTTTATAGATGTTGCAGATTTAGTGGACAAGGCTGTGCATAACTTACTTTGTTTTCCAGTTAGTTTTGAGCTAGAAACATTTCCTAGGTCTTAATTATATATAGAGTGTTGGGTCCGTCTTTTTTGTTTTCATTGATAATGACATTTGTTAGATTGTATGTCCTTAATCCAGTGGATGATCTGAATAAATTGATTTACTTTTATCAATTAATTTATATGTTCATGCTTTATTCATGTGATGAATGATATTCTTTAATATGTTTGCACATGACCAATACAAGATTACATAATGATATATCAGATGAACGGGAGCCCATAAATATATTTGATGTGATTCATGTGTGGATGAGATCCACATACACGAGACATAGATTACAAATCTTATAATTAATTAAATTGTTTCACAACCAGTGATGAGATTGGGTATCTGATTTGATAAGGTTGCAGCGTTGTGATCACTATGAGATAGACTTTGGATCATAAGAGTGTAAGACTCTAGATCATTGTGCTGGTACACTGGATGTACTAAAGGACCATGAGTAGTAACTTATGCAAATATGTCTTTGATTTAAGGGTAGTTCTCATAATTCCTAAGCAATAGGCTCTTAATCCTGAGAGAATAATCGACTAAAGTTTCTACTATACATTTACTTTGAGTTACCAATGAGTGAGGCCAATTGTAGGTCAACATCTCGGTGTCTTGGATATATAGTAGTGAGGCCGTTGGAACATATAATTCTCAAGATGGAATCTATCTCCCAAATATCCCCCTGTACAAATTAATGAGTTTTTATCATTGGTAAGTGCGTACTCATCTCAATTAAGAGTTAATTGGATGGTACTGATGATTACTGTGAATAATTGGGTCACAAGGATAATAAGATGTTGATTCAATTTGGTTGGACAGATTTATTCCAATATATACACCTCCTCTTTTATATTTAAGTATGGCCTAATTTTAAACAAATATGAGTGGCTCCAAATCAACATCCTCCTCTTTTATATACGCTTAATCTTATAGTGGGGCTAACCCATACTAAAGTAAAACTTGACCATATTCCTTGAAAGAAGAGGGTTCGATTTTGAGCAGTTTATATCGACCAAAGATCTCAAAAATGATAGCTTAATCACGTGACTTTAGTCAAAATTATGTCTTTAACTATTTCTCCCCAAAATCCCAAGATATTGTGACTCATGACATCATGAGTTTTTCCACACTTAAAATCCCACAATATCATTGTGTTTTTTTTTTTTTTTTGTTTTTTTGTTTTTTTTTTTTTTTTGCAGAATTTCTAAAAATAGGTAGAGGCCTATGGCTCCTTCTAGTTGATTACCAAGTGTAGATTTTATCTTTTGAGAATTAAGTTGTAATAAAAGATAATATCATATATTCCTTGTTGTTTACCTGCTATATTTCTCAAAAGCTTATAAAGCTCGTGATATCACGTGTCACGATAACATGGGTCTCAGGCAAAATCGTCAGCGACTCTACTATCATTTCGAGGTCTTTTATCATCATCTTGTGGGATATCCAAATTTAAGATGGCTTATAAATCATACAAATCTCTAAAATTTTACATAAACCATAAGTAGCACACTAGCACGCACACAAGGCTTGAAGGAAGTGAGCTCAAACACATTTGTAAAAGTGAAAAAAGGAAATAAATGAGTTACTGCTGCCCGTGCGTGAAGATTGTGTCGAGGACCTATAATTTTTTTTTTGTAAGATGTATGGAATATACTGAAGCTACGGTTCCTTTCTTTTCCGGAACTAGCGGTCCTGATATCGTTCCCTGATTTTTTTCTCTTTAGGAACTGAAGATTGAGTCCACTAGTATTATCACCTGAGGGCCACAGGGGTTTTGTCCGACTTTTCTTTTGGCCCGGAGGAATTAGTCCAGTCTAAAAGATTAGAAACCAGGGAAAAAAAATAAAAATAAATAAATAAAGAAGCCATTAGTCACCATTGCGTAGTGGATGGTCCCATGCAAGCACAAAATATCTAATGTCATACCTCTAAGGGCACAAAAGTTTCATAGTCACATGTGCACTTGAAAAGCCATTTTAAAGTTGGCCAGGGCCCTCATTAAACACATGGAGTGTGAAAGCTTCCAAGTTTTCATGCTACAGAACGTTCTCAAGGTTGTGGTCCAAAATATCATTAGTCCGTCTATCAGTTGAACAGGATCCAATCAATGATTTTGGAATTTTAGAAATAAAGCCAAATAGCCTGTTGCTATCATTTCCTCGCTGGACCCTTCTTTCCTGCCTGTGCTAGAAAACCATCACCAACCTCCATGGTGGAACTAAAAATAATTTAGAAAATACCTAGAAAGATAAAAATAAAACTCTTCCAAACCATGCAATGGAATACACAAACCTATGTTGGATTATTAGTAGTTTTGATTGTGCTGTAGTTGTTTTGTGGTGTATGAAGAAAGAGTGTGTGTGTGGTGAAGGTTTATAAGATTGTCCAAGTGTTTTGGTATAAATAAATCTATTGTCATTTTAAGATTTGAATTATTTACATGTGTTTTGTTCATTTGATTTAGACCAGGGGCTCTATACGGCCATTTGGCTGCATACAACACCACATACACAGACACACACTCTACACCTTTATGTTTCTACAAACTTGTATCAAAGCACAGAGCATTTTCTTCAAAGAGGTATTAGATCATATATTTTCTACAACCTATTGCTCTTTAGATTAAATCTTCACCCCCTTCCAACATTGATCTCCTTCTCCAATTTAAAAATGTTAAATTTGTAAATTTTTTGTCTATCTTGGAATGACAAGTGTTTAATAAATTCCCAGTCAACATCAAAATTATTGAGGTTGGTCTAATAATTCCTCTAGCAACCAAAACGACAGAGCCGCGTGCCTTACTTTTCCCTCAGGGCTCCATGCACAATCCACTAGCCAGAAAAAAGGAAAAATGTTCCTGGCCCATGGCAATAGGAAAAAAAATTGTCCATTTCCTTGTGCCTCCCTCTAATTTCCTTGTTCCTGGCCCAGGGAATCTTACTCTCTCTCTCAATGGTGGAGAACAGTGATGGTCTTTCTACTTTTTTCTGTAATTCCTCTATAAATATCAACCATAGAAGAAGATGGATTGAGTAAGGCCTTATCCTCCGCTGTTCGCAATTCTCATGCACTTCCATATAGAAATGAAGAAATATACTCCAATCACTCTCTCTGCTCAATGCATTTTGCTCTTCCTACTCATCAGCTACCCACAACACTTGTCTACTGCATCTGAAAATGATGCAAACAAGGTGAGTACACTCTCTAGTTCTGGGTTCTACTCTCTTTTCAAACTTTGAAAATTTCAATTCTAAACTTGACACTGAGACGTGCCTACTAAATTCTCAGATGTATATTGTCTATATGGGTGAAAGGAAGCACAGCGATCCGTCCCTTGTGGTAGACTCACACCATAACGTGCTTGCCACCGTGTTGGGAACCAGGTAAATTGTAAAGTATTCAGTACTGGAATTTGGACTTGTTGAAATTCAAGACGCACTACAATTTTTTTTTCTTTGAATTTGGGAAATGCAGCAAAGAAACGGCAGCTGATTCGATCATATACCATTACAAACATGGTTTCTCTGGATTTGCTACGAGGTTGACTGATTCTCAGGCGAAAATGATGGCAGGTTTATCTCAAATAGTCTTTGTATATAGAATCTATCCACCTTCCATTGTTAGATCTTGTAGACCACAAGATCTCCTCTTTTTTTTTTTTTTTTTTTCCTGTTAAAAAACCCTGAGACCTTAATTTACCACTCTTCTTGCTGTGCCGATATCAACAGCGTTAAAATCAATAAATAATTAGAAATCACGCACCTGTAATTAAAATGCACTTCATTAGCCAAGTGATCTTTTGAGTACAAACATAAATCTTTACCAACTTTATAAGTAAAGAAAAAGGCATTTAGTGGCTTATGTGTGGTTGAGTGGACAGAGAGCCATAATTTTTTCTTTTTCATTTTTTTTTTCTGTTGTGGTTAGCGTTGTCCAGTTAAAACTGCTCTCAACAATTGAAAAAGTTGAAGAGGCCATTTCAAAAACATAATGGAGTTTTACAGGTTTGAGCGAGCCCCGAATCACATCAGGGGTCTTGGAAAATAATCTCAATGAAGATGGTTTTTACCTTTGGGGTTTTGTCCAAATTGTGAACGAACTTGGAACTAAATTTTTGAAAGGGGTACTGAAACCAGAGTTTGAACTTGAGCTTGAGTGACACATGTCAATAGGAAGAGACCTTTAAGATACCCAAATCTATTTTAGAAACTTAAAACCTACATACATGATCATCCTAAAACATGGCTGCAAATATAAATTATCCATCCGCTACTATCTCTGCTTGAAAAGGCAAAGATGTTAACCGAATATCGTATCTACTAGGAACAAAAGGCTAAATTGTGTTGGTTCCTAAATTCCTAAATTAATCCTAATAAAAATCCTAATAGAAAACAAAGTGTTGATTCTTAAACTAATCCTACTAGAAAACGAAATGTTGGTTTGATGGGTTTGATTCTTAAATTAACAAATTAAAAAATAATATTTTGATCCAATCAGAGAAAAAAGATCTCGGGTAAGAATCTACTCTAACCTCGCACAATGGCAAGTATAGACCTAAGGTTTCACTATCAAGGGTAAAAAAGGCTCGTTCTGGTTACAAACCTTCAGAGTCAACAAATAAAGGATGTGGATGTAAATCGGGGCATAACCCATCTCAATGGCATAGATTATCCTAGATCTAACAACACAATCATTCATGCATCATTATATGACTGAGTATTAAAATTTACAAGATTAAAATACCAAAGAAAGAGATATTGCAATAAATAAATAAAATCCAATCAATGGATAATATCTTATCATATAACCAAAAGCGTTTAAGTAAAACCCTAGAACCCATACATCACCATAAACACAAGATTAGGGCTTCATCGCAACCCTTAGATGGAGAGTTAGTTGCACCTGGCGAGAGGTTGATGAAGAAACTTTGACGAAATCCCCATTGACGCTCTTCCAAAGATCCCAAACCAGGCTCCAAATCTTCTCCCAAGATGTCAATTCTTTAAAAACGAGCTTTTAACGTTTATTTATAGATTTGTGGTGAAAATCTCGTCAAAAACGCTCTAGCTCCGGTGCGTCTCGCTTCTTCGCCATTTCTTCCATTTTAGCTCCAAAGTTCGGTTCTTTTACCTAAAATACCTATAAACAATAAAATAACATAATTAATGACCTATACTACCATTCCAAGGTGTAACAAAGTCTTCGCTGAGGGGCTTAAATGGTGTATTTTAGGCTCTCATCACACCTCCCAACTTACACTTTGCTAGACCTCTGGCAAAACTAGAACAAAAGCAAAGACAAACTAAGGCCACTTTCGTAGGGAGCACGGCTACACTTAGCATGTGCAGCAAGCCTTTAAACCTCTAAGTTCCCCTTAGAGGACGAGTTATAGTCTTGTAAGGGTTTGCAGTGAATCTACCCACAAAATTCCTAAAATATAAAAGAAAAACATGGAGTCTTTTCCATAAAGATATCTACGAACATCGGATATTCCTGATTATGGAGTTTTCAATACACATCTGAAATGTGGTTCATAAATCCTATCTTTTGTTTAGAAATCCTCAAAATCATGCTGGTAAAATTGATCGTGCACGGTGAAAATTGTGTATATATAGAAGCAGTAGAGCATAAAACGATCCACTAAAAATTTCTATGAAAACACATATTTTTCTTTTCCTTTAAAAATTCTAGGCCATCTAACCTCAATAGAAGATAACTTGATTTCTCTCAAGGCATTTGTGGTGGCATTCACGCTATTATTTTTCCAAAGACCGTACCACACTATTTTAGTATTTTTTTTTCTTTTCTCTGTTTATTTTTTCATTTTTTTTAATACGAAACACACACATATAACTGTACAATGACTAGATCATTTAAGCTTTCTAATTAACCCATGTAATGAGCATTCGACCAATGACTACCAAAACAGATATCTTTAGGGCACTAGGTAGGTAAATACCCCTACGGGCTTACTGGCTCGGGTTAAAAAGACAACGAATCCAAACTAATCACAATAATAACACCTTTTTTGTTTCAAATACGGTTCCCAACAATAGGCAGCCATTTCCATATGCCCGAATTAATTCACCGATTTATGGATAAATCCACTCAGTTGAACCAGGACACTGGATGACCGAGGGTCGGCTTTCCATCATAATTGTTCTGAAGTTCTCACAAGTATGGAAATCATAGCTTCACATTTCAAAATTTTCTATAAATTACGTGTTAAGTGATATATAAATAATTCTTTAATATCTCAAAAACTCTTTCCTAAAACAAGATAGTGAACCCTTTCTCTTTTTCCTCATAAAAAGATTCAAAAATCAGGGTATCTTCATTTCATAATAACCCGGCTAGAAATCTCCTGAAAGACTAACAAAATTGCAAAATTAAAAGTAAAGGAAAAGAACTAAAAATAATAATTAAAAAAAAAAAAAAAAAGCTAACCCAAAGGTTAATACCCCACCTCCCCAACTTAACCTAACATTATCCACAATGTGAAGCACAAAAAATGAGATATAAAGGACAAGGAAAGTAAAGGGAAATGAAGGATATCACCTGGCTACCGCTTAACATAAGTTCTGGTGGAAAACAGGGATGACACGCCGCAACTCGGTCCACAGTACCTGCTGAATGTTAGCGGCAAGTAAGAAAAACAAAAAAAAAAGAAGAAATCCTACGAAGTACCATCCAAACCTACATGAAGACATGAATCTACGCT
Organism: Litsea cubeba; assembly: GCA_012931725.1. Taxonomy (NCBI): domain Eukaryota; kingdom Viridiplantae; phylum Streptophyta; class Magnoliopsida; order Laurales; family Lauraceae; genus Litsea; species Litsea cubeba. The sequence continues at coordinate 42,541 of WHSA01000190.1, forward strand.
TCTTTCATGTCGACCTCCTGTATTTGATCTTCCTGATCATTAGACAGATCAAGAGCAATGATAACATCGACTACAAAGCAATCGTCCTTGTCTGGAGTTGATGATAGGCCCTAAAAGCATTCAGACTCACTTTCATATTACCGAACGAAACATCCATAACTTTGGTGCGGTAGTTAATGTTCGCATTGGCTGTGGCCAAAAAGGGACGGCTAAGAATGATAGGAGTGTTTCCTTTAGTTTTGCATTGGTTCAGTGTCAAGGACGATGAAATTGACAGGAAAATTGGACTTGTCGACCTTGACCAGAACATCCTCAATTATTCTCCGGGGTACCCTGACAGATCTGTCAAAAAGTTGCAAGGTAACCTGAGTGGGCTTCAATTCCCCTAGCCCAATCTGCTCATACATCGAGTAAGGCAAGAGATTGACACTCGCTCCAAGATCCAATAATGCATGATCAATGATGTGACTCCCAATCGTACAAGTAATGGTGATAGTGCCAGGATCTTTTAGCTTTGGAGGAGTGTCATTATGGAAAATCGAGCTCACTTGCTCGGTGAGCAAAACCTTCTTTGGCACATGAGATTTAGATTTGCGCTTTTTAGTGCACAAGTCTTTTAGGAATTTTGCATAAGAAAACACCTGCTTGATAGCATCCAGCAATGGCAGGTTGATCTTTACTTGCTTAAACTCATCTAGCATTTCATCCACGGTGGCTCCCTTTTTACTAAAGGGAGATGGTGTGTCAAGACAAGTGGGAAAAGGGGCTTTAGGCACATATGGAGGAGCCACAGCCGGGATAGATGAAGAATTGGGAGGGGTGATCTCCTTTCCCTTAGAAACCCGTTCAGCCCCATAATCCTTAAGGTTTGGGGCATACTCTCTAACGGCCTTCTTAGGCTCCTCATGCCTAGTTTCACCTCACGCCCATTCCGTAATGTGACAACCATTTTTGCTTGCTCATGATAGGTATCACGAGGTTACGAGCTATTACCCACCTCGAATGTATTCTTGGGGTTGACTGTGGGTTGGCTGGGCAAACGTCCCTCCTCTCTTCTGGTAAGAGCATTAGCTATTTGAACTCTTACAACACTGTCTCTTCAAAGGATGGACTCCTTTGCTGTGGATAGGGGTTGGGTTGCAGGTAGGCCTGTTGGAAATGATAGGCCGTGGGATTAATAGGAAAATTCTGCCTGGGCGGTTGCGCGAATGAAGTGCCCTGGCCGGGTGACTTCCAGGCAAAATTGGCGTGATCAAGCCATCCTGAGTTATAAGTATCAGAAAATTGTTCATTACCCGGTTTGGAATGCCCCTGTGCAGCATTCACTTGCTCCTGCACAATTTGAGGGAACCGAGAGACTGCAGGGCAATTGCTCACAAAATGAACGGGATTGGAGCACAAACAAAGCACAAATACCCTTAGTAGATGGAGATTGGAGAGATTAACCCACAGACAATAGTTGATATTCCAACTTTTGGGTCAAGGCAGCCACTTGAGTGGTGAGTTCATTAGAGGGTTGAATTTCAAACACCACTCTAAGTTTTTTAGAGTTAGAGGCTGCCGGCCTCTCCAATCTAGCAATGGAGGCATGGTGTTGAAAGGTCTCACTCATATTCTTGGAAAGCTCCCATGCCTCATTCTTCTTTTTTAACATAATAGATCCCCCACTGGCTGTGACTACCATGTTTCTCCATTTAGGAGACAATCCATCATTAAAGAATTTCACCAATTGCCACTTGGCAATATGGTGATGAGGACATTTCCTAATGAGATCTTTGAATCTATCCCATGTCAGTTTGGGCGAACGATGTGATGGATCTCATTTATTGATTGGTTTTGTCCACTGAGAAATATTTGTCTAAGAACTTTTGTTGCAATTAGGCCCAAGTGGTGATGGAATTCGTTGGTAAAGTACCTAGCCAATACTTAGCTTTGTCCTTTAGGGGAAACGAAAAAAGAAATTAAGAGCTTAAGGGCCTCACTACTGAAATTGTTTATTTTCACAGTGGAGTAATTAACCGAAAAGCCATCTATATGATTATATGGGCTTCATTGCTCAAAACATAGAAAGAAGGAATAAGATTTATTGTATTAGGTTTGATTTCATATTGAGCTGCTTGAACTGTAGGCAGCTGAATACACGATGGCGACGCGTATTCCAAAGGAGTATAGTGCCCCTTCAAGGGCCGGAGTGGGGGTGGATTGTTCGTCTCGCCTCCTTCCTTCGCCATTAGTGAGTTTGTGTGTGGAAAATCAGAAGAGTGCTTTGACAAAGCTAAATATGCACACACTCAACTCTAACTGCAAGTTATGAAAGAAATTCAAAAAGTCTATAGCATACAGTCCTTTGGGTAGAGAAGAGAGATTCTCTTGAGTAAAACTTTGTCCTTTGTAAACTCTCTTGGATCCCTACACAAGCTCTTGGAAATTCTTTTTTTTTTAATGTTAAAATCAATAACCTGCAAAGGATGGTAAACGATGTGAGTAAAGATGAAAACGTAAAAAAAAAATTGAAAAAGCTAAACTAATGTTAGAATTAAAAGAAACAAACAACTGTGCTAATTATCTGCGGCAACGGCGCCAAAATATGATCATCCTAAAACAGGGCTGCAAATATAAATTATCCCTTCACTACTATCTCTGCTTGAAAAAGCAAAAATGTTAACCGAGTATCGTATCCACTCGGACAAAAAGGCTAAGTTGTGTTGGTTCCTAAATTCCTAAACTAATCCTAATAGAAAATAAAGTGTTATTTCTTAAACTAATCATACTAGAAAACGAAGTGTTGGTTTGATTCCTAAATTAACAAATTAAAAGACAATGTTTTGATCCAATCAGAGAAAGGATCTCAGGGTACGAATCCACTCTAACCTCGCACAATGGCAAGTATAGACCTAAGGTTTCACTATCAAAGGTAAAAAGACTCGTTCTGGTTACAAACCTTCAGAGTCAACAAATAAAGGATGTGGATGTAAATTAGGGCATAACCTATCTCAATGGCATAGATTATCCTAGATCTAACAACACAATCATTTAAGCATCATTATATGACTTAGTATTAAAATCTACAAGATTAAAATACCAAAGAAAGAGATATTGCAATAAAGAAATAAAATCCAATCAATGGATAATATCTTGTCATATAACCAAAAGCGTTTAAGTAAAACCCTAGAACCTATACATCACAATAAACACAAGATTAGGGCTTCATCGCAACCCTAAGATGGAGAGTTAATTTGACACCGGAGTTCCCAAAACTTCCTATCACCAAGTTGTCTTTTGAGCTTCTTTAGACTTTATTAATTTCTTTTTAAAGTTCCTAGGTGTCTTTTAAGTTCTTAAGAAGTATACCTTGTTAATTTCTTTTTAAAGTTCCTAGATGTCTTTTAAGTTCTTAAGAAGTCCACCTTGTTAGTTGTAGTCAAGGTCTTTGTTTTCATTTAATGTTGTTTTCATTTAATGCTAACTTTGAAAATCTAAGTTTATTTTTCCTATGTTGGAGGGATGTTCCAACAAGTCCTATATATATATATATATCTGTTGCTATGAATGAAATGTCAGAGGAGAGTGTGTTTTGATTTAGCCTTTGGCTTGTGAGAAGATATTTCTTCTTGTTAACTCTTATCTTTCGGTGGATTCCGATAGGTGGCGAGTTCCCCGTTTCTGTATCTCTTAGGTGGATTCCTTAGAGGGGTGAGCAGTTCCCTTGCTCTGTATCCCTTGTGAGTTTCCTTTGGGTGGTGATTTCTATATCCCTTTAGTGATCTTGCTTGGGTGTGAGCTTATCTTCCTTTGGGTGGTGATATATATATCCCATTGGATCATTTTTATCTTTTTCTTTTGTTGTCTATCATATTCCCGGTATCAGTTAGTTGCACCTGGCGAGAGGTTGACGAAATCCCCATTGACGCTCTTCCAAAGATCCCAAACCAGGCTCCAAATCTTCTCCCGAGATATGAATTCTTTAAAAAAGAGCTTTGGACGTTTATTTATAGATTTGTGGTGAAAACCACGCTAGAGCCAGTGAGCTCTGGTGCGTCTCGCTTCTTCGCTATTTCTTCCATTTTAGCTCTGAAGTTCGGTTCTTCGCCTAAAATACCTGTATACAATAAAATAACATAATTAATGACCTAGACTACCATTCCAAGGTGTAACAAACTCTTCGTTGAGGGGCTTAAATGGTGTATTTTAGGCTCTCATCAATACATATGCAACATCATTATTGATGAGATTGGTGTCTTCGAGTATGTACTTCATACTATTAACTAAGTAAAAGAGAACAAAAATATGCGTATTGGAAGGCATTTGTGAGTAACATCAATAGATGATAAATAAAAAAAGACATGATAGGGATGGATTAAAAATTTCTATATGGCATGCACCCAACAATGGTGCCCGAGGAAAGTCTCCACTATGCATGTTGATAGCCCCTAAAGAGGAAAAGATATGCCAAATACGACATGGACGAAAATAGTGAGGATAGAGCCGAAAAGGTGCAATCTATCTGAGGAGTTGACCAAGGATAGACTAGAGTAGGGAAACAAAATTTGTATAGTTGGCCCAGTATAGTTAAGACTATGCTTTTATGATGATTTGATGATGGTGATGGTAACTCAATAACTACTATATATTTCCTAGAACTTAATTACATATGGCAAAAAATAGAAATAAGCAGTGTCATTGGTGCAAAAGAATTTGGTACACCCAAGTACCAGTCCACCCCTTTTTTTAAAAAAAAAAGCTAACTTGCTTTGGTAGAATAGATAAAATTAATTGAAGTTTGATAAGCGATTGAGTTGAAGTTTGATATAAAAGCAATTGTGATCGGTAATCCTCTATAGTGTGTTTATAGCTTCTTGCTTAGTAAAATTTTCATTTGCTAGAAACAGAAAAAAGAGAAGCAATGTGATATTTAGATCATAGGTCATTGTTTCGATTTAGAAACAAAAAGGTAATGAGATGATTAACTAGAAGTTGATTTTAGGGATTTGTTGTTGAAACATTTTAATTTTGCAGAAATGCCTGGCGTGGTAGATGTCATACCTAAAATGGTTCACAAAATGCACACCACCCGAAGTTGGGATTATCTTGGCCTCTCCTTTTCTCCTGCAACTAATAATCCTTTTCCCAAGAGCAACATGGGTGATGGAATTATCGTTGGAGTCATCGATTCAGGTCTCTCTCTCTTTCTCTCTCTCTCTCTCTCTCTCTCTCTCTCTCTCGTTTATTAACCTTGCAGCCTACCCAAATATTAATGAGTTTTTTGGAGCATAATGCATATTTCAAACAACTGTTGCTCGCGTTCGTGCAGAAGCAAGAAACATGCAATCGAAAAATCATGCAACACAAGTGTGAGACGATGATTTTACGTGGTTTGGCAACACCGCCTACGTCCACTGCAAGATAGCAATGACTCACATCTTGACTCTCTTCAGAGTCTAAAATTACCGATTATATGTATATATAATCTCCACTTTCTTTATTGTAAGAAAGCCCTGATACAATGACCAAATCACCCTTGACCAAGAACCCGGTCATTGGCCAACCCAATGAACCACTTTGGTGAACCGGAATACAAGACATAAACCCAACATTAACACATAAATCAAAATCATACTATTCACAAATTATAAATGTATATATAAAAAAAAACATCATATGGCCATTTCCAAAATAATTAACTTTTCATATAAATTCATGTGAAAAGTATTAAAAATAAAATTGAATAAATGAAATTACCAAAAAAAAAGATAGCAAGCAAACAAAATGGAATAAAAAATAAAAATAATTAATCAAGCATACATTCTTTAGCATCATTATGGGAATGTCACATTCCCTCTTCCATTCTGCATATCTATAAAATCATTTCTCTCTCTATCTCCCATGGCCACCAAATCCGGTTTCACACTTGAGAAACGACATCATAAACCATTATTTAACAATTTTTGTCACTATGACTTAGCGATTTGGGATCTGAGTTGAACATGGACCTTAGAACTCAAATTGAGAGACCATTTGGAGAACAAGCACTTTTCATTTTTTATTTTTTCTGAAAGGTAATTTTTTTTAAAATGGATCCAGAATTCATAACTGAATATAATTGATGAACTAGGGGAAACTCAGAAAAGTTACTATATGGAAAATACTTTGCCTATGTATTAGGAAAGGCAGTGGATCAGGCTAAAACTAGCGACCCGCCATTAAGTACTCCTTTTTTTTTTTCAAAGTTGTGCTCCTATTTAGTGGTAAGTTTGGTACCGGTGTTTTGGAATTCATTTATGTCTCTCTATGCGCATGGACAGGTGAGTGGGAATTTATTCTTTTCCTCAGCTCGTGTCAATTATTAACGACTTTATATAATTTGTTCATGGACTATAATATACACGTGTGTGTATGTGATGAACTTGCCAAACTCTAAAATTAGCTTGCAAATGAGCAGGTATCTGGCCAGAATCTAAAAGCTTCCGTGACCAAGGATTAGGACCAATCCCTTCCAGATGGAAAGGTGAATGCATGGGTGGGGATCAGTTCAAATTAACTCATTGCAACAGGAAACTCATCGGAGCCCGTTGGTTTGCAAAAGGGGCTGAGGACGAAATAAACACCACAGAAGCCATAGAGTACTTATCTCCTAGAGATGCAGTCGGACATGGCACCCACACTGCCTCCACAGCTGTTGGTTCCTTGGTGCATGATGTTAGCTTCTGTGTGGGGAGATTTCCAGAGCCACAGGATTAAGCTAATCACAGCCATCAGATGGGGCTAAGCATTCTCACGTGCCATCCGCGTGCCATCTACGTGGCACCAATCTCACCCCGGCTACCAGGACAGAGGCCTTGGCCGAAGTCAAGCATCTCCGGGCCACTAGCGCCGGACTGGTCCACCCCGGGTGCCATCTCGGCGGGGAGCTCCACCTCGGCTGAGCCACCCCGGTGCCATCTCGGCAGAAAACTCCACCTCGGCTGAAGAAGCCAGGACAGTAGCCGAAGCAAGAGAGAACCTTCACTTGCGCCCCTCATCCCCCACGTCGTCAGGCACGTGGAGGGATAGGGTCACGAGCTAGTGGGACAGACACGACATCCAGCCGTCCGCTATCTTCACCAGATCGCTGACGTGGCGGCATCCAGCGGCTGAGGCCACATAAGGGCAAGGCCCGAGGGCAGATCCGATGGTACTCCAACCGCCAAAGGCGCCCAACACAATCTGGCCCAACAAGACACGCATTTAATGCAATGTGGGCTGACCCGACTGGCATTAAATGCAGAGTGGGCCGGATTAGACTGCATTTATTACTTTGTGGGCTGATCATGACTTCCCAGTCGAATCATGGGACCCACACCAAGATATCCTCTGAAAGATACGATCCAAACCTCTACAAATAGAACTCCATGCACCATGCAAGGTACGCACAATTTGATATACAGAGCCGTTACTCTGTCTCTCCTCTCCCTCTCCTTCCATTGTTCCAGTTCCCACACTGACTTTGGCATCGGAGAGCCTTGCGCCGCCCAGGCCAGGGTCCTCTGACCGTTTGCTCTTCCCTTTCAGGCTTTCGGACGGTATCCAGTCATACCCAGTCAGCGTCATCTTCTCGGATAAGTCCTGTAAGGCACCTCCTTATTGTGGGTCGTTATTTTCTGCACCTACAATTGGCGCCGTCTGTGGGAAAGTAATATCCCAACCTCTCAAAACCTTCCCAACCTTCTTAACCTCAACCTCTCAGAAGCCATGCCTCCGAAAGCTAAGAAGGGCGTAGAGTCCTCGAGAGCAGCGCTCGAGCTGCCACCACCGCCAACGGACGTCCCTCCTCAAGGACGCTCCCGTACGGTGCATGGCACGACTGCAGGCGAGGGCCGCTTAGGCTCTCAGCTCTTTATCGAGTTCCCACTCCAAGAGGGACACGAGGCCTCGACCTCGTCAGAAGAAGTCGCGCCACCCAGACGCGCTGAGCGTCAGCATGAGCGTCCCCAGAAGGACAAAGCCGTGGCCGCAGGAGAGACGCGCCACTTTCAACCCCCTGCCACTGGAGAGGCTCCCGAAGCTGCTCTCCTCCAGAAGCAACTCCAGAAGCAAGAACGGCTGATTCGCGAGCTCCAGCAGCAGTTGAGGGCAGTACAAACTGCCTCCTTGAGGCAAGTCTCTGAGCCTCAAGGAAAAAAGAGGGACGCCCCCAGCCGCCCAGCCTCCCCGCGAGGATCTCAGAAATCATCTGGACCAGAAACGGAGCCAGATCCGTGATGAAGGCTCGAGCAACAGCCGAAGTCACCATAGCCGTGACGGCCGAACTCATAGCCGTCGTAGCCCGAGCCATCCCAAGCGAAAGCCCAGAGCTCAGACTCCAGAGAAGGACGATGAGCAAGAGCGATTCGACAAACGTGTCAGATTGGCTCTCCAGCACAACTTGGACATGCGGGACTAGAAGCAGATCTGTGGTCACATTGATCTGGGGGCTCGCCCTTTACAAAAGAGATCGAGCGCACCCCCTTGCCCAGAAAGTTCTCCGTCCCGCGGTTCGTCCCCTATGACGGATTGTCCGACCCATCCGCACACCTCCGACACTTCTCCCAGAAGATGTCCATCTGGGGAAACGAGGGTCACCTAAACTGCAAGATCTTCTCCTCCAGTTTGGGTGACCTCCCCCTGAAGTGGTTCTGCTCTCTCCCGGAGCAGTCAGTTTCCAGTTGGAAGGAGCTCCAGCTCTCCTTCCTGAAGAAGTTCCAAGCCTACACTGTCGTCCCCAAGAAGGAAGGGGACCTCATCGCCCTGAGAATGAAGCAGGGCGAAACCCTCGCCAAGTTCACCCAGCGATTCTGGGCGGTCTACAGCCAGATCGAGGGCGCAAGGGAAGGGATAGCCATCTACGCCTTCCAGCATGCCCTGATCCCCGGCATCGACTTGCGAAAAGACTTGGCCGGAGACACCCCAGAATCCATGCCAGAGTTGATGTCCCGGGTGAAGCGCTTCATCGCCCGAGAGGAAGACGAGATCCGGGCTAGGGATCAGGACGGGCATCCGGAGCCCGAACAGAAGAATGACCAACCTCGGCAGAGAGGCGGGAGGTCCTCCCAGAAGCAGGAATCCAAGCGGGCCTGGGTCTCCAGTTCGGCGAAGCCTTCGTCGTCCAGGTCTGGGGGCACTTGGAAGCCCAGACCACCCTCCAGCGCCAGTCAGAGCGTCAACGTCGTCTTTAAGGAGCCGATCTACCGCATCCTGACCAAGATCAGATCCAAGCCGTTCTTCAAGTATCCTCCGCCCATGAAGAATGAACCCACCGAAGGCCCCCGAAGCAAGCTCTACTGCTCCTTCCATAAGGGCAACGGGCATAAGACCGAAGAATGCAGGACTTTGCAGGGGTATCTGGAGAAGCTGGCCGAAGAGGGCCACATCCCAGAGTTCATCAAGGCAGGTGATGCCGGCGGCAGCGAGGGCCGAATCCACCAGAGCGCGGTCCAGGCTCCAGACAGCGAGGACTCAGAGAAGATCATCAACGTGATCCATCTGGCGTCCTCGGCTCCCGCCTCCTCGTCCCGGGGGAGCTCTCAGGCCCGAGCCGAAGCCAGGCGGGCTTCGCACGGGAAAGAAGTAATGAAAGCCGAACTTGCTCCGGCATCCAAGAAAGCCCGCCGCGACCGACCCGCCATCTCGTTCTCGGATCGAGATCTAGAGGGAATCCAGGTCCCTCACAACGACCCCCCGCTCCTCACCATGAAGCTGAGAGACTTCACCGTGAAGAGGATCCTCGTCGACTCCGGTAGCTCTTCCGAGGTCCTCTACTACGACTGCTTCAAGAGGATGAAGCTCTCCGAAGCAGACCTCACGGAGGTCCGAGCACCCTTGCTAGGGTTATCCGCCACGCCAGTCTATCCCAAGGGTAGGATCACCTTGGAAACCCAAGTTGGCGGAGCGTCCGTGCTGGCCGACTTCCTGGTTGTGGACGCCCCTTCTCCCTACAATGTCATTCTGGGCAGAACGTGGCTCCACAAGCTAGAGGCAGTTCCACAGGAGGGCATGAGAACATGGAGGTAGATGGAGGTAGTCACAGTGGAGGGAGACCAGCAGCAGGCCAGGCAGTGCATGCTGGCCGCAGTCCCAGCAGTGAAGGAGCCAGAGCGCGTCAACCTGGCCGAGTTCGAGAAAGGCCTCGATGAGATCGGCCGGGACCCTGAGAAGAAGAGCATCGAGGACCTGGCCGAGGTCAAACTAGACCCGGCAGACCCAGACAGGTTCTTCCTGATTGGCACCCAGCTGTCGAACGAAGAAAGGGCCGAACTCTCTCGGTTCTTGATGCAGAATGTGGACGTCTTCGCTTGGAGCCCAAGCGAAATGCCTGGGGTCGACCCTGAGGTTATGTGCCACAAGCTCAATGTCGACCCCGACCACAAACCAGTAGTGCAGAGGGCCCGAAGGACCGGGCTGCAGCAGACAGATGCGGTCGTCGAAGAGATCGACAACCTGCTAAAAGCAAGAGCCATCCGGGAAGTCCAGTACCCGGTATGGCTGGCCAACACGGTGGTGGTCAAGAAGAAAACTGGGAAGTGGAGGGTGTGCGTGGACTTCACCGACTTGAACAGGGCTTGCCCTAAGGATAGTTTTCCCCTCCCGAAGATTGACCAACTGATTGACGCCACCGCTGGTCACGACCGAATGAGCTTCCTTGACGCCTACCGAGGCTATCATCAGATCCCGCTCTACGAGCCTGACGAGGAGAAAACATCGTTCATCACCCCCCGCGGCACTTACTGCTATAAGGTGATGCCCTTCGGGCTGAAGAACGCGGGGGCGACCTATCAGCGCCTCGTCACAAAAATGTTCCAGGCCTAGCTCGGCCGATCGGTAGAGGTGTACATCGACGACATGGTCGTCAAATCTGTGCGCTCCAGCGACCACCTGGCGGATCTCGGCCAAGTCTTCGACATCCTTCGCGCGTACAAGCTCAAGCTCAACGCTTCCAAGTGCGCCTTCGGCGTAGCCTCTGGCAAGTTCCTCGGCAGCTTGGTAACGCGGAGGGGGATAGAGGCCAATCCGGACCAGATCACTGCCATCCAGGGCATCCAGAGTCCCTCTACCACGAAGGAAGTTCAGAGGCTCACAGGAATAGCCGGTCATCAGATAAGTGCAGGCCTTTCTTTCAGCTTTTAAAGAAAAATTTGAAGTTCCAGTGGACCCCTGAGTGCGACCAGGCATTGGCCGCACTCAAAACTTATTTAATGTCACCACCTTTACTCTCCACCCCAACTTTGGGGGAGATTCTGTATTTGTACCTTGCGGTCTCGGATCACGCAGTGAGCTCCGTCCTCATCAGGGAGGACGAGGGAGTTCAAAAGCCGATCTATTACACGAGCAAGACCCTGCTCGATGCCGAGACTAGGTACCTCCTATTGGAGAAGCTTGCGTTGGCTCTCGTCACCGCCTCCCGCAAGCTCTCCCACTATTTTCAATCCCACACCATTGTGGTGATCACGGAGCACCCACTCCGTTCAGTGTTCAAGAAGGCTGACTTTTCAGGGCGCATATCAAAGTGGGCAGTTGAACTGGGGCAGTATGACATAAAGTACCGTCCCCGAACTGCGATCAAAGCCCAGATTCTGGCAGACTTCATAGTGGAATTCGTCTCCCCCAACCCGGCTCCGACCCAGCTCGGCACGGCACTGGGGGGCACAGGGCACGAGCCAGTTGAAACAGAGGTCCAGCAGTCTCCCACCTCGGCATGGAAGATCTTTGTCGACGGGTTGTCCACCTCCAAGAGAGCTGGCGCCGGCATAGTTCTCCAATCGCCAGAGGGACTGGTCATAGAGCAGGCTTTCACCCTCGACTTCAAAGCGACGAACAATGAGGCAGAGTACGAAGCACTGATTGCAGGGTTGAACAGCGCCCAAATCCTCGGAGCCCAGCACCTGGAGATCTTCAGCGACTCTCAACTGGTAACTAGCCAGCTCGCTGGAGACTACCAGGCCAGGGACGACAGGATGGCGGCCTACTTAGCCCTTGCGAAAAAACTACTCTCCCAATTCCAGAAAGCCGAGGTCAGGCAAATATCCCGAGATACCAACACGCACGCAGATGCGCTTGCAAACCTGGCCTCCGCCGTCGAAGCAGGAAAGAAGAGGACCATCGAGGTCGGGTCAGTATCAAGGTCAAGTCTAGAACTCCATTCATCTCGGCTTGTCCTCTGTGCTGACCTCGGCCCTAGCTGGATGGATCCAATCGTCGCCTACTTGAAGGACGACCAGCTCCCCGAGGACAAGACTGAAGCCCACAAGATCAGGCTCAAGGCAGCTCGGTTCTGGCTCTCTCCCGAAGGCAAACTCTACAGGAAGTCCTTCACAGGTCCATACCTCCAATGCGTCCACCCGACCAAGGTGGACGACTTCCTGTATGAGATCCACGAAGGAATCTGCGGCAGCCATATAGGAGGTTGGTCATTGGCCTACAGAGCAATCAGCCAGGGTTACTGGTGGCCCTACATGCAGAAGGACGCCCAGGTCTACGCCAGGAAATGCGAGAAATGTCAGAAGTTCTCCCACTCCCTCCATCAGCCAGCACAGGATCTGAGTCCCCTCTCCAGCCCATGGCCCTTCGCTCAATGGGGCCTGGACATTGTGGGGCCTCTTCACCGAGCTCCAGGGAACAAGAGATGGCTGATAGTGGCTACGGATTACTTCACAAAGTGGATAGAGGCTGAACCGTTGTCTTCCATCGCGGACAGGGACTCCAGAAACTTCGTTTGGAAAAACATCCTTACGAGGTTCGGCATCCCCCGGACCCTGATTTCGGATAACGGGGCTCAGTTCGATTCCAAGTCCTTCAGAGACTTCTGCCAAGAGCACGGCATCAGAAACCATTACTCCACCCCGGCATATCCACAGAGTAATGGCCAGGCAGAAATCTCTAAAGTGATCCTGGACGGCCTGAAGAAGCGACTGGACAAGGCAAAGGGCAGATGGACAGAAGAGCTTCCGAGCGTGCTGTGGACATACAGAACAACCCCAAGGAGGTCCACCTCGGCAACACCTTTCTCTCTGGCCTACGGGATGGAGGCGGTCATTCCCTTGGAAATCGGCCTTCCTACCCTGAGGACAGAGCTGGTCGACCAAGGCCGAAATGAGACGAACCTGGCAATGGAGCTGGAGCTGGCAGACGAGCGACGAGAAGCAGCAGCCCTGAGACTGACCGACTATCAGCAGCGGTTAGCCAGGGCATACAATCAAAATGTCAAAGAAAGAAGGTTCACCGCGTGAGAGCTCGTTTTAAAGAAGACCCTGCCAGCTGACAAAGAACCAAACGAGGGGAAGCTTGCCCCGAACTGGCATGGCCCGTTCAGAGTAGTCTCACTGGCAGGAAAGTCAGCCTACAAGCTCGAAGACTTGGAAGGCAAGCCGCTGCCGAGACCGTGGAATGCATCCCACTTGAAGAAATTTTATTTCTAAAGATGTAATGAATCTCAGAATCAATAAAAGCAGCTTTTGCCTTGTCATCAATCTGTCTTCTCTCTGGTCGACTCCGGCAGCATAGGCTCTACGCCCTGGAAATGGCCTGGAGTTCCTACACTCAGCCTTTCCTAAAGCCCCGTGTCTTGGACACAATCAAGGCTCTACGCCCTGGAAATGGCCTGGAGTTCCTACACTCAGCCTTTCCTAAAGCCCCGTGTCTTGGACACACTCAAGGCTCTACGCCCTGGAAATGGCCTGGAGTTCCTACACTCAGCCTTTCCTAAAGCCCCGTGTCTTGGACACACTCAAGGCTCTACGCCCTGGAAATGGCCTGGAGTTCCTACACTCAGCCTTTCCTAAAGCCCCGTGTCTTGGACACACTCAAGGCTCTACGCCCTGGAAACGGCCTGGAGTTCTTACACTCAGCCTTTCCTAAAGCCCCGTGTCTTGGACACAATCGAGGCTCTACGCCTTGGAAATGGCCTGCAGTTCCTACACTCAGCCTTTCCTAAAGCCCCCGTGTCTTGGACACACTTCGGGTACATATGCCCTGGAAATGGCCTGGAGTTCCTACACTCAGCCGTTTCCTAAAGTCTGGGTTCATAAACCCCTCACACCTCGGCGCAAGGCAGTTCGGCCAAGGTCAGTTTCCTGAAGTCCGGGTTCATACACCCCTCAAGGCCATTGCCGAACTCACTCTCGCCTAGCCGAGGCCAACGGTATGGGTCCATTTCGGTACAATGCAGCTCGTCTCGGCCAAAGCCAGCCATTTCGGCCAAGGGCAGCTTTCCAGAGGAAGAGAGCTGTGCCAGCATTCAAACACAAAAATCCAAGCATTCCGGAACAGTGCAAAGAAATGAGAAAAAGAACTCAAAAGCACTGTACACAGTTTGGGTAATCACAGAATTCCTTTTTATCCATTGCAAACTGCTTCATTACAAGAAATACAGAACAGAAAGCAAAGTACAGAAAGGAGGATCACAGTCCTCTAAAAACAGAAAATAGAGAGGCTGGGAGACTCTGATCTTCACTCACTCCTCGGACCGTGTCGGACGAGAAGTGCAGCGGGCGCCACCGCCCCTCTTTCTCTTCTTCTCTCCATCAACGAAACCCCAGGTGCAGCGGGGCCTCATCCCGCCTCCCGTACGACGGGCGCACAGGGCCGTGTCGGACGAGAATGCGCCACCGTCCCCCCGCAGCGCATCCTCACTCTGTCTGGCCAGGGGCGGATGGCCATGAACCCGCGTTCAGAGAGCGCGTGGTCCACGGGGAGTTCCTTCAGAGAGTGCGCAGACCACGATAGCCTTCCCCCCTCGGGGATAGCGGTCCAACGGCGCAGGGTTCCCCCCGGATCAAATAACTTCGGACACCTCCCGGACATGGTTCCTACAACTATGTTCTTTCCTTCTCCCATGGCGAGCCTGCTCCCCCTACTTATAGGATGGAGAAAGGCTCAGTCTCCGAAAGGAGTTATGGGGGCGAAGTCTCCCACGCGTTACTGGGGATGCACGACTGTTGACCAGCGATCCCTATGGCGCCACGTGGAGACATCCGTCCGATTCCCTCGTCAGCCGTGCCACCATGTTTATTGCTATTTAAGATCGCCCAAGATACGGAAGATCAGCGCGAATACCAAAGAAGATCACCTAAGATACGGAGGATCAGCGCGAACACCAAAGAAGATCACCTAAGGTATGGAGTATCGACGCTAGCGCCCAAGAAGACCACTCGACACTCAGTTCTAACGTTTCGTCACAAGAAGCACTCTGCCGAACTCAAGCATCGAAGTACCAGGCTTAAAAGAGACAGAAGCACGAGTATTTGAAGAAACTTTCAATTGTATTAAAATCTCACTCGTTACAGTGTTCAGCAAATACAAACTGAAGAAAATTACAGAGCATAAAGCAAGAAAGCGAATCTCCCGAGGTCATGACCGGTCAGTTGCACGGGCTGCGGCGTCAGAGGCTTCGCCGGATGGACGGGCAGAGGTCGGTACCGGAAGCGTGTACGGAGGAGGCTCCCGAAAGGAGGGGTGGCCCTCCGAGACCCCGGCCTCCTTCAGGCCGGCAAGCCACCCTTTCGCCCAGGCCTTATCCCTCACCACAAGAACCCTTTCCTTGTAGTGGGCGGTGACCTGCACTCTGGCATCCTCGAACGCAGCATCGCACTCAGACTCGAGCTTCGCCTCGGCTTCATCCGCCCTCTTGGACTCGGCCTGAAGCAGGGCCGCGTAATCGTCTCCCATCTTCGAAATGGAGACCTCGAGCTCCGCCGCTCTAGTCCTCTCCGCCTCGGCTTCTTCCCTCGCCTGCTCGAGCTTCGCCGCGTATTCCTCTTCCACCCTGGCTAACTTCTGGCTGACAGCGTCCAGGGATTCCTGCAGGCCGTTCTTCTCCACGGTCAGCTCGGCAACGTCCATGCCTGTACCTGCGGATCCTGTCAGCAACGGCCATGGACTTCTGTGCCGCCTGTCAAAGAAACGGGGTGTACGTGTTAGATCCAAAGAGCGTCAGACGCTAAATCGCTGGTTTGACGAAGGGAAATGAAGATTTACCACGAAGTTGGACTGCAACATCGACAGGATCAGCTTCTGATCGCTGTACTTGTCCAGCCGCTCCATGTCCCGGGGAAGGGCGCAGGCTCGCCCTAGGGCCTCGAGGACCGGGAGATCGATCTTGTGAAGAATGCAATCCTCCATCGTCATCGGCCTCCCCGGCCCAAGCATGAAGCTCGGCCGGCCTCCCCGGCCCAAGCATGAAGCTCGGCTCCCATAACGGCGGCCCCTGGGGCAACGAGGCAGCAGCCGAGCTAGGGCCTCGCGTCGGTCCTCGGCATCTTCAGCGGCCGAGTTTCCTCCTGCTCAACCTCAGCCGGGGGCAGGCGTACCTCTGGACCAACAGGGCTGGGGGGTGCGGGAACCTCCGCCACCTCTGCAGGGGAAACTACCCGAGCCCTCGGAGATGGATGCTCCGGGGAATTCACCGGCTCCTGGGGGGCTCGGGCGTCCTCCACTCCAAGCGCCAAGGCCTCGAGGTCCTTGAAGGACAAGCGCCTGGTGTGCCTCATCTCGGAACCTGGCGAGGGAGATCGGGCGGGTTGACTCGATTCCCTTCCTGAGACCTGAAGAAGTTTCGATCCCGATGTGGAAGTTAGGGCTCCAGACGTGGCCCTAACGTCAGACGACGCCCGCGAGGGCTCTGCGACTTCCGGACCGGCCTGCTCCTGACCGACCTCGAGTCCGGCACCTTCATCCTGGATCGGCTCTACGGTGCCCCTCAAATACCCACGGTACTTCGGCCGATACCCTAGCAGCGACCAGGCCGCCCTGCCGTCATGACCGCTGTATCGCTTCACCAGGCGGAGCCAAGCCTCGTTCCTCTTCCAAATGTATCTGGCAGCCCGTTTTCTCTCCTTCAAAGCTGCAACAATCAGGAGCATAAGCGCGGCAGAACAAAAAGAAACTTATGTAAAAAAAAAAAAAAAAAAAAAAAAAAAAAAAAAAAAAAAAAAAAAAAAAACGGAGGATGTTTACTTGGAATGGTACCGAAGTGGCGAGGGACCTGGTAGCCTCTATCGGTGTCGGCCTCCCCAAACTCCCAGTTCCCCGAGACGTACAGAAGATCGTCTCCGGCATACTTGCTTGAATCCTCCAAGTATCGGACGAAGCCGTCCCGGCCTGGCTTAGCCCGGAGATAATAAGAATCTCCGGACTTGCATATGTCGTAGACGTCCTCAAGGTCGAAGACGCCGAAGTCGATG
Organism: Litsea cubeba; assembly: GCA_012931725.1. NCBI lineage: Eukaryota > Viridiplantae > Streptophyta > Magnoliopsida > Laurales > Lauraceae > Litsea > Litsea cubeba. The sequence continues at coordinate 59,730 of WHSA01000190.1, forward strand.
CCCAGGACCTCGTTCAACTTGGTCGTGCCCATCACGATCTTGAAGGCATTCGGCAGCAGTTGGCAGGGGCAGAGACGCCACTGACTAAGGCATCTCCTGAGAAGTGGGTGAAGGGGGAATCGGACCCCGCCTTCTATCACGGCCACTAGCGGAAAAGGCATCCAGCCTCCCGAAAAGTCGCGAGGGTTGTAGCCACGGGGTTCAGCACCCCTGACTTGGACATCAGCAGGGATCCTAAAGGCCGACCTGAAACCCTCGATCGCTGCCTCGCCCTCTAACCAGTGGCTATAAATCCCCATTCCTATCCCAGTCTAAAAACAGAGAAACCCGCAGAAGAAGAGGCAGGGCAGAAGGAACTTACGGAAGCAGAACGAAGATGCTGGGCAGCAAAGAGACTCAACTTCAGCAGCGCACCACTTCTTAGATGAAGCTCCCTCACAGTAGCTTGCCCACCTCTGATGCTCGCCTCTGATTCAGAATAGCAAACGAAGGGTAAAACGGACCTCGATTGCCCTATATATAGCAGAGAGGCCCCCTGTCCAGAAACCCTAATTGGGCGTGCCAGGGGGCGCCTCCTGGGATTTTGCGCGAATCATTTCAAAAATTGATTACGCCCCTGACGAGACGGCGCGTACGATCTCGAGGAGACAGACAACTAGCCAGGAGATGACGCGTGGAGCCGTCGACCTGTCTTCAGCATTGAATAAGGGACGCCAGTTATTACCTCGATCATCCAAAGCGACCGCGAATCAGGGCCGAAAGGGGCTCTCTCCTCCAGATAGACCCCGTCACATAGCTCCCGACCTCACGGCACTGACGTCCTACGCGAGGTCAGAAGCTAGGGGGAATTGTGTGGGGAGATTTCCAGAGCCACAGGATTAAGCTAATCACAGCCATCAGATGGGGCTAAGCATTCTCACGTGCCATTCGCGTGCCATCTACGTGGCACCAATCTCACCCCGGCTACCAGGACAGAGGCCTTGGCCGAAGTCAAGCATCTCCGGGCCACTAGCGCCGAACTGGTCCACCCCGGGTGCCATCTCGGCGGGGAGCTCCACCTCGGCTGAGCCACCCCGGTGCCATCTCGGCAGAAAACTCCACCTCGGCTGAAGAAGCCAGGACAGTAGCCGAAGCAAGAGAGAACCTTCACTTGCGCCCCTCATCCCCCACGTCATCAGGCACGTGGAGGGATAGGGTCACGAGCTAGTGGGACAGACACGACATCCAGCCGCCCGCTATCTTCACCAGATCGCTGACGTGGCGGCATCTAGCGGCTGAGGCCACATCAGGGCAAGGCCCGAGGGCAGATCCGATGGTACTCCAACCGCCAAAGGCGCCCAACACAATCTGGCCCAACAAGACACGCATTTAATGCAATGTGGGCTGACCCGACTGGCATTAAATGCAGAGTGGGCCGGATTAGACTGCATTTATTACTTTGTGGGCTGATCATGACTTCCCAGTCGAATCATGGGACCCACACCAAGATATCCTCTGAAAGATACGATCCAAACCTCTACAAATAGAACTCCATGCACCATGCAAGGTACGCACAATTTGATATACAGAGCCGTTACTCTGTCTCTCCTCTCCCTCTCCTTCCATTGTTCCAGTTCCCACACTGACTTTGGCATCGGAGAGCCTTGCGCCGCCCAGGCCAGGGTCCTCTGACCGTTTGCTCTTCCCTTTCAGGCTTTCGGACGGTATCCAGTCATACCCAGTCAGCACCATCTTCTTGGATAAGTCCTGTAAGGCACCTCCTTATTGTGGGTCGTTATTTTCTGCACCTACAGCTTCAAAGGGCTTGGGCTAGGGACTGCCAGAGGGGGTGCACCGCGAGCCCGATTAGCCGTGTACAAGGCCTGTTGGAATCTTCCTGGAAACGCTGGTGCTTGCTCCAATGTTGACGAACTCAAAGCCGTGGATGAAGCTATACATGATGGTGTCGATGTGTTGTCTCTCTCAATTGGAGGAACCGCACCTATTATAGATCCAGGACTGGACATTATACTACTTCATGCTGTGGCCAAAGGGATCACCGTTGTTTGTGCAGCCGGAAACGATGGCCCGCATCTAGATACAGTAGACCATATTGCACCATGGATCATATCAGTTGCCGCTAGCACCATGGATCGATCTTTCCCCTCTCCTATCATGCTTGGAAACAATCGGACTATTATGGTAACTGATAGTTTTCTAAACCAAGTAGTAGCTATCATTTTTTAAGCTATATATATCCAACATTCATGCTTACGATAAATACAACCCCACTACCAAAAAGGGCACTAAGCAAAACAAAAGCTGTAAAGATACAAGGAGAGCTAACACAGGGCACAAAACAGCGTAGTAAGCAAGGATGGGCAGCTGTAATGTCAAAATAATTGAAGTTTAAGAGTGCGTGTACGCTGCCTAATAATCTGTAACAGAAACCCCCACCCAAAAAAAAAAAGGGAAGGGATCTGAAGATTGATTTGTTGCTTATTCGTGTGATGAGGGCAAGGGGAATGTACTGAAAATCTTCTAATATAATTAAAACATTCTGGGCATCTAAACAGTGTTTTCATTTTCTTGTAGGGTCAATCCGTATTTACTGGCGACAAGGAGACCGGGTTCATAGACTTGGGATGTCCTTCAGATTTTAGTAATGCTTCCACCTGGTGAGAGATTATTATTTTCCTCTCCCTTTATAGACTTCGGATAGAAGATAAACTAAAATTTGAGTGGTTTGAGTGAGGTTGTTTCATTTATTTTCAAGTCAATGTTGAGTGGTTTCAGCTATAGCTTTCTTTCATTTATTTTTCATGTCATGGTCTTTTTTCTGTGTTCTTGTTGAATGCAATTATTTTTTTTTGGAGTATGATTTTTGTATGGGTGGTAATTAGGTCCCGTCTGGCTTGAGTTAAAGGGCCTTTTTTCTGGATTTTGGTTTGACTATGTCTACTTTAATGCCCGCCCATGACTAAATATGTAATACTAATTGAGCCTGAACCTACTCTCTTGCTTGACCAATCAAGACTCTAGGCTCCAATCGGGCTAAAAAAACTCCTTTGTCCATGGAGAATCTGCTGTATAGTACTTACAAGGAAAATATACTCTCTTAACTTTTTTTAAAATCCATGGAAGGGGCACCTATGATAAAACTTTCTCATTGAATTTATTTATTTATTTCTTTTGGTAGAACGTTGTAATTTAGTGTTAACTTTAAAATTTTAAATGTGATTGATCAAACAATGTTCACATTTCGGCTGATCTCTCTGTGTGTGTAAATATGAAAAATTACATCTAAATAAAAATGAAAAAATCTTGATGCCACCTAAGTTGCAAAGATGGCCTGTGTTTGCAGCAACTGCGAAGATATCGTTCCTGATTCAAGAATGAAAGGAAAGGTGGTGCTATGTTTTGCAAGTGCATCTGATCTTGACATGGCAAATGCAATCCAGGGCGTGGGAAAAGTCAGTTTCTCAGGAGGTGTTGGTGCCATCATTGCCATCTACCGTACTCCACTCATTTCTTGCTACAATTGGCAATGTATTACAGTTGATTACGATCTTGGAGCACAAATATTATCCTACACTCAGTCTTCAAGGTAAGTAAAATAAACTATAACAATTAAGAAAGAAAGAGGGGGTACCCATTTGATTGGGAAACCCGCTTCTCACCTAGTCTTTTTAGGAATTGATCCTTGAATATGCTCTCTCTCCATCTATATAGGTGTTCTCTCCCCATGTGTGTAGTGACATCTCCCCATATGCGGGTGCTTCCTCTCTCCATGTGTGTGGATGCTCTGAACTCCACCTGTGTGCGGGCAACATCTCCCTATTTATGAGGGTGTTCTATTGGGTCCAAGCCTCCTTAGCCGCGGTGTCAAAAAATAAAAATAAAAAAAAATAAACAACAATAGGAAAAGGAAAATAGACTCTCATGAAGCTGACTAATTCTTGTGTGCAGGAAACCTATCGTGAAGTTGAACCCTACCAAAACCTTTGTTGGGAAGCCCGTGTCAACTAAGATCGCCCAATTCTCGTCTCGAGGGCCTAGCATATTATCACCTGCGATCCTTAAGGTGATATGCTCACGTACATACGTACTTCTGAAAGTAACCATCAGATATAAATTATAATACATTCATATAAATAAAACTCGTCCATTTATTATATACTCGTTGTCAATGTGCAAGAGAATTCATTTAATTTATAATCTAGGATGAATACATTATTGGGGCATTCGGCGACGGGTCCCTGATCATGTTACTTTATTGCCTTAGGTCCACAAAAAAAAGTCATGTATCCAAAGGTCCCCCTCACACTTATTCACACTTAAAATGTCTAATTTTCCATTTCTTTAATTCATATCTCATGATTGGTGGGATATCCCATTAATAATGGTCAACTAACATTTAAATGGCCATGATGAATGAAATCCCAATAATGAGATTTTCAAATAACTTCTAAAAACATACAAATATATTTCAAAATAACGCAAATAAATTTCAAAAAATGTAATGAATTAAAAAAAAAGAAATAAATTTCAAAAGAACATTCATAAATTTAAAAAGATGCAAATAAGTTTCAAAATATCCAAATAAATTTTAGAAACTGTAAATAAATTTCAAAAGACTCAAATAAATCTCAAAAGATCCAAAGAAAATTCAAAAAATGGAAATAAAATTCAAAAGACGTAAATTAAATTAAAAAATGGAAATAAATTTAAAAAAACGTAAATACATTTTCCAATACTCAGACAAACCAATTTTCCAAACTTCAGAAAAAATTATCAAAAACTCAAATATTTTTGTCAAAATTCAGTTAAATTTATTTTAAAAAATATAAATAAATTTCAAAAGACACAAAATAAATGAAAAAACACAAATAAATCTAAGAAAATAAAAATAAATTTTCAAAAAACACAGAAATATTCGTTCAAGAACTCGGTTAAAATTTCAAAATAGAGATAAATTTTTCAGAAGCTCAGTTGCATTTTTCAAAAATTCAAATAGATTTGCCAAAAACTCAGATAATTTTGTTCAGAATTCAGATAAATTTTTTTAGAACTTAGATAAATTTGTTACAAAATTCAGATACATAGTCAAAAACTCATATAGATTTATTCAGAACTCAGATAAATTTGACAAAAATTCACCTAAATTTATTTCAGAACTCAGATGAATAGTAAAAAACTCAGTTAAATTTGTGTAGAACTCAGATAAATTTGATTAAAAAAAATGCAAATAAATTTGAAAAGACACAAATAAATCTCAAAATTAAGACACAAATAAAATTTAAAAAATGCAAATAGATTTAAAAAAACGTAAATAAATTTGCTAAAAAACTCAGATAAAGTTTAAAAAAAACTCAAATAAATTTGCCAGAAACACAAAGAAATATGGTAGAAGATAGATAAATTTGACAAAAAATCAGATAAATTTGACAAAACTCAGATAAATTTGATAAAAACTCAGATAAACTTAACAGAAACTCAGTTAAATTTGACAAAGACTAAGAAAAATTTGACAAAAAATAAGATAAATTCCCTTCTCAGTAAAGCCTGCAATTAAGCTCTTCTCTCTCCTCTCCCTCGCCTTTCCTTGCCCTCTATCCAATTCGACGGTCGCCGATAAAAGGGTTCACCCACAGCATGAACAGTAGTAGAATCAAGAACAAAACTATTAGGCTTACAAGAGATCAAGAAGAAGAGACTGCACTGTATTGTTCCTCCAAAAGTGGGCCACCAAAGATCACGATCATCATGTACGAAAAGAACCCAACACCCACATCATGCACAGTAGTAGAATCTAGAACAAAACTGTGAGGCTTAAAAGAGATCAAGAAGAAGAGACTGGAATGTATTATTCCTCCAAAAGTGGGCCACCAAAGATCATGATCATCATGTACGAAAAAGAACCCAACACCCACAGCATGCACAGTAGTAGAATCAAGAACAAAACTATTAGGCTTAAAAGAGATCAAGAAGAAGAGACTGCACTGTATTGTTCCTCCAAAAGTGGGCCACCAAAGATCATGATCATCATGTGAGAAAAGAACCCAACCAACCAATCTAAGCGGGTTTTGTCTCTGCAATAAGGCGCCAGCGAGCATGAATGTGAACGGGTATGCCTTCTCCGTCAGATCTCTGAACGTCTCATTGGAATCGCTCAGGAAATGCATCAGAGCCGTACCTAGGAACACTCCGCTGGCGAACTGCGTCCCGACCACTAGAAACCCCTCGTTCCACTTCAGGAAGTACGGCGACACACCTCGGGCGAAGGTTCCGATGAAGACGAGGATGATGCACCAGATCTTGATGAGGATGAGCGATCTCGATCTCAGATCTGGAGCTTTCATGGACGGAGCTTCTGCTTTGGCGTCGTCGTCGGAGCCGCCGTAGCCGGAGAAAGAGGCGGAGAGAAAAAGGATGAGGAGGATGAGGAGGAGGAGAGATCTGGCCATGGCTGAGTGAGGGAGGAGGAGATAGGCATTTTTGTAGAATCCAAACCCACCCAGCAAACCTTGGTTCGTTGTAGAATAAGAGGGATAATATAAAATCTTAAATTTTAAATTTCAAAATTTTATGCCTAAAACGGTTGAAAGGGCGAAACAGTCCTGAAAAATGAGAACGTGTGGACACAGGAACTTATGGCTGCAAACAATCTAGCTGAGTGGACCATAGGCCTTAAAAAGTTTTTCTTTGGACTGGAGGCTGGATACATTCACTTATAATGACCTTTCGCTAATTTTGCCTACATTATTTACATAAAAAGATACAAACTTCTAGTCAATCTGTTGTTATATCACTTTCTTTTTCCTTTGTTTTTTTTTCAAGAGACATATATAATTGCTTCGCAACTAGCCTAGGTGTCGCCTTTTCTTACTGAGCCAAACTGGGTTCATGACAATGAAGACAGTTTGGGTACCAGAATAGATATGGGCATGGAGGAAGAGTGAGCCAAATTTAATTTTGATCCTAAAATCCTAAGTCTAAGCTTTCAACCTGGAAGGGTAATAGCTTTATCATACTCAAAATATTTTTTGTGATTAGATCAAATGGAAAATAACTTTATCACACTCAAAACAATTTTTGTGATTAAATAAATGGAGAATAATAGCCAAAGTAGTTCCATGCATTAGTGCCCATACATATGTCAAGATTTACGCTAGGGAATTAGACTCATCATAGGTAAACCCTTTACTGAAAATAGAAAAGGGAGGCATGAGTAAGTGTCAAATGGAAACACAATTTTCTTTTTGGTAAAAGGAAACAAAATTTTTACGCGTGCGTGTGGAAGCGCGAGTACCTGTGATCGACTATGAAGCCACACACAACAAGAGAGATTTACATGGTTCGGCAGAGTGCCTACGTCCACGGCCAAAGAGAACTCACTCTTTTCTATTCAGCACTTTAGGTCTAGGGTTACAGATTACATGTATATATATATTCTCCACTTTCTTGGCCCCCAAAATAGCCATGACTCTAAGCCCAGTCATTGGCTAACCCAATGGACCAATATGGTAAACCCAGAATACAAGACATAAACCAAACAATCTCAACCTTGGCTCGAATTCTGTAAAACTTGAGCCATCAGAAGAATAACCGGCAATGTCTTCAGTCTTGTGGTACCCTGCTGATTGGTATGTCCTTGCGCCCACTGTCACCGGGTGCAGTCTTCACTCTTCAATGGCGAGTGACATGGGCCAAGTCCAAGAAATAATTGAACCATTCTTTAATTCATTTCTTCATGAATGCACTAAATTGCTTGTACCATTGTTCAGAAGGTTGCTTCGACCCGTAGAATGATTTTTTGAACTGCATACATGATCATTAGCTTGTAACTGTACTCTACCTGTAGTGAAAGTTCCTTCCTTTTTCTCATAGAACCGCTTGCATCTGATGGCCTGTTTTCCTCATCAAGAGACGTCATCTCTTCATTCGTAGTTACTGCATGTTGACTACTTTCCAGCCCTTTCATTAATTCAAGAGACTCAATCGTCAATGCATATGCAACCATATCATCATGGCCATTGTCTGATGTCGTCGTGTACGTCGTCATATCCTTGAAACCGTATCCAACCGGCGATCTCCTTGCTCTCTACGGTCTACCTATCTGTGGCATCTGTTGCTCTGTCCGATGCGTCTGCTGCACAGTGTGACTATATTCTGTATCCCGGAAGGAGCCGGATGCACTCTCCTTCCTTACTAGGATGTCTGACTCAACCTGAACGATGTCACTACTGCTACCTACCTTTGTTTTCTCCACCTGCATTCTCTCATCAAGTAAAGCATCCTCACGAAATGTAACATCCCTGTTAATGATACACCTAGGTGAATCTTGATCAGTACACCACAACCTGTATCGTTTCACCCCAGAAGCATATCCCACCAAGATGCACTTCACAACCATTGGTTCTAACTTATCGGTTTTCACACGATAAGCTGGAAAACTGAAGATGCTCAAATTAGAATAATCAGTTGGATTACCTGACCACATTTCTTCAAGTATTTTGCAACCAATCCTTGTGTGTGGAGACCTATTTATCAAGTAGCTTGCAGCGTGTACTGCCTCAGCCCAAAAGTCTTTCGACAATCTTGCAGTAAACAACATACAACGAGCTCTTTCTAAGATCGGTCTGTTCATCCTTTCTGCAACTCCATTCTTCCATGGAGTTCATGTAGTTGTGTAATGTCGAACTATGCCATGATCCTTGCAATAGTTCTCAAACTTCGTCGATATGTACTCCTTGCCATTATTTGTCCTCAACTTCTCCACCTTCATGCCAGTCTGTTTCTCAACCATTGCCTTCTATTGCTTGGATGTGACAAAGGTCTGATCCTTCGTCTTCAGAGTATAAACCCAAACTTTCCTTGAACAATCATCAATAAAAGTCAACATAAACCGGGACTTACCCTTATAATAAACTTTAGAAGAACTCCACACATCTTAATGAACATAATCAATAATACCTTTCGTGTGGTGAATACCTGTCTTGAAACTAACTCTGCGATGTTTTCCGAAGATGCATTTCCCATGGAAATCCAACTTCCCTATCTTTGTGTCACAGAGCAAATTCTAATTGCTTAGTACTGTCAATCCCTTCTTAATCATCTGACCCATGCACATGTGCCATAAACGCGTTGAGACAGATTCATTGTCATCTGAGGAAGACACTGCAACTCCACCTGTAACTCTATTTTCGAACAAAACATAGAAATTTGTAACTCTATTGCCTTTTATAAAAGCCAGAGCATCCTTTACAACCTCTCCACCTTCAGCTGAGAACTTACAACTGTCGTGGTCCAAGGCACCCAAAGAATAAGATTCTTTTTCAGATCAGGAAAATGCCGAACCTCCGTCGACGTTCTGAGGATTTCATCATACATCTTGATTTTAATTGTTCCAATTCCAACTGTCTTATATTCAACACTGTTACCCATTAAGATACTACCATCATTGATTTCTTTATAAGTGGTAAACCAGTCCCTATTGGGACATGTGTGGTAGGAACCTGAATAAAGAATCCATTCAACCTGACGTCGAATACCATTTTCAATATCAGAAAGATCACTGTCGGAATCATAATCTGACATTTCATCTGCAACACTGACTGAATCATCAGATGACGAGTCTTCGATTTCTTTACCTTTCCTCTCCCTTTTAGGATATTTTTTTCGATGTGCCATTTCTTATGGAAATAATAACATTTAATGTTTTTCCTGTTGGATCTAGACTTAGATATGCGTTTATCCCTACTACTGGAGTTATTTGTTCTTCCTCGTACTACCAAACCCTTAGCCGAAAGATCATTATTGTTTTCACCCACAACCTTTTTCTTCAACTCCTTAGAGTTCAAGGCTGCCTCTACATCCTCCTTGGACAGAGTATCTGTACCATACATCATGGGATTAACAAAATGTTCATATGAGGGTGGTAACGAACACAACATCAAAACAGCTTGGTCCTCATCATCAATTTTAACATTGATATTTTTCAGGTCCATGACAGATTTATTAAATGTATCAAGGTGGTTTGTAACAGACGTACCTTCCTGCATTTGTAGGGTGAACAACCGCTTCTTCAAGTAAAAGCGGTTTGTGAGAGACTTCGCAATGTACAGGTTCTCCAACTTTTGCCATAAGCCAGCATCAATCTTCTCTTGAGCAACCTTTCGTAATACTCCGTCACTCAAATATAACACAATTGCACTATACTCCTTTTCCAACAACTCATCTTCGTCTCCGTCTGAGGCATGGTATTCCTTTCGTTCAAAGCTTTCTCCAACCTATTCTAAACCAATAAAGCATGCGTCTTCAAATGCCATAAACCGAAGTCATTGTTTCTGTTGAATTTCTCAATTTCGAATTTTGTAGCCATTACAAATCTGAAATTTATCCCTTCATTGGGGGCTTCTCTAGATGAATTTTCTAAGACAATCTCTTATTGCACCTGCGTAGAACTCGTCACCACGAGCACGCCAGAAGAAACGAATGAAATCTGACTCTGGATGGCTAAGATATCGTAGAAAGTTTCAACCGTCTATTCGATCAAATCTTCTTTGACCGTACGAATTGCTGACATCACATCTGCTGTGCTTCTGAGCTTCAGCGAACGGGTCAGGCCTGGTCAAGAATCCAATCCACTTGTCTTCTTCTTCTTCATTATGTTTCAAGAGAATGAAAAAATAGAACCCAGCCTCCTTCGGTCTTGTTCATCCTTATACGATGGTGCAATCCTTGCGCAGGTGATCTTCCTCCGGTCCGGCGACCTGAAGGTGAGGACGGAAGAGGAGACGGCTATCGGTCTCTTCTTCGGCGTAGTGAAACAACGAAACCGAGAACCCTTCAATAATTCCTTGATTAGAAAACCATGGCCCATAGAGGATCCATCTGATCCTCTCTCTTTTCTCCGTGCGAAACGTGCGGTGAAACACAAGAGACCCAAACGATCTCTTCTCCAGATCCAACCTGATGCACCTTCGTCGATCTCGACTGTAAAACAACCTAGGCTCTGATACGACTTATTGCGCGAGTGCGTGCGGAAGCGTGAGTACTTACGATCGACTATGAAGCCACACATAAGAAGAGAGAAAATCCCGCGAGAGATTACGTGGTTCAGCAGAGTGCCTATGTCCTCAGCCAAAGAAGATTTATTCTTTCTATTCACCACCTTAGGTCTAGGGTTACAAATCACATGTATATATAATCTTCGACCAAGAAAGCCCCAGTACAAAGACGTACTAAAATACCCCTGATCATAGGCCCGGTCATTGGCTAACCCAATGGACCAATTAGGTAAACCCGGAATACAATACATAAACCCAACAATATCTTTATACACTATGGGCCTATTTGAATAAATGAGGACTGGGGTATAATGAGGTAGATTTCACATGGGGAGTAAAGTGGAAAAGAAGTGGGTTGAAGTTAAAGTAGAGTATTTTACTCCACTACATTTGGATGCTTATTGTGAAATTAAGGTTTGGAGCACAATCCACTTTTACTCAAGGAAATGAAAGTATTTAGAGTTGATGTGAAATGGAGTGCATGTGGCTGACAATATTACTTCATCTATCGGGCCAATCTGATCCAAACAAGTTAAAGTTGAAATTTAGACTATTAGAGCCCATTTAACTTCATTTTTCTCTATTTTTTGCCTATCCAAATAGGCCTAATTAGGTCTTATTTTTATTATTACACAATAGCCATAATTTTAATAACCTGAAAATAAGGTCCATTTCAGGCCCTATCTCTCATGGGCCCGACCAGCTGAGCCTGATCCAAGCCCAGCTTGTTTGGGCCGGGCTTGGATATGTAATTAGGCATGTTTAATAATTGGGCCGGGTTTGGATTAATTGATAGAAAGCCCGGCCCGACCTGCGTATGAAATAAATGTAATTCCAAACAATTGCTAAAATGCCCACAAAAGTGATCAAAGGCTTTGTTCGGCCCAACCCGATTGATTAAATGATGGGCTCCGGCCTAACTTTTATGGCCCGTGTCGGACCTAGCCAACGTTTCTAAAGCCAGGCCGGGCTTGGATATTTCTTAGCCTGGTCTAGCACGACCCACGAACACCCCTAGTACGTAAATGGCATTGGTTTTTTTTTTCCTCTCTTTTTCCTTTTCTTGGCTGGGTTGGAGTAGTGATAGGGACAGATATTGTCATGGAATGTTTGTGTTTGTTAGCAAAATTCCAGTTATGTGGACGTTTTCCTCTACCATGGAGAAATTCTTTTTCCGAAAAAACCCCTATACATAATGATTCTCCATGAAATCACAAAAGTTTAGCTCATTTTTGTGCATTTTCTCACAGAAAGCAGCCTGCGCCAACATAGATTTTAGTGTAGCATAGAAAAGATTGTCTCAATCCTCATTTTAATTTATCTAGAAAACCAATTGCACAAATTTGCCCTAAGGATTGAATCCTCATTTCTCTAGTGAAACTAAGTTGCCTTTGCCATAGTTGTTTGGCAATTTGGTAAAGTTTTTTCAGGTTTTAATTATGGCATATGTGTGAAGTGGTATTTCTTATGAAAAACTCATTATTTTCCTCATATATATGCTATAAATGTTTTGCACAAGAATTTCCCGTGGAAAATTTTGGTAAGAATTCAGGGTTTAAGAGTTTTGATATTCAAGGGGAAATGGCTACACTCATGAATTTATACATGAAAAATGTGCTCTTTTTCCCTCTTGCCTAAGAAATAATATAGACATTGTTATTATGCGTGCAATCCATTTGAGTTTGCTGTGTCTTGCAGACTATACTAAACACAAATATTATATATATACCTTCGCTTATTAGTAATACTAGCAAAACCCCGTGCTATGCACGGACCACGAAACCACCAAATGCACAGACTGATATGAATTAATTTTAATAAATTTATTAATTAGTAAACTTCTAAGTCCTTTCTTTTTTTGTTGCTAATTTGATCTTTATGTTTTTTTTCCAAAGTTTTTATTCTTTAGGTGAGGCATGAATTGATTAAGAAAAATCAAATGATCATAGACCTAACAAATTAACCAAATATTTTTAAGTGGGACCCAGATGAATGGGGTCCACCATCTTTATTCCAACCGTCCATAATATCAAATGATGCGGGCCGGGACCCATTAACTGATTGATAAAGATAAAATAATCATAGACCTCTCAAATTGACCAACCTAACCTATTTAAGTGGGACCCCCAAGATGAATGGGGTCCACCATCTATATTCTAACCGTCAATAAAACCATATGATGCAGGCTGGGACCCATGAATTGCCTGATAAAGATCAAAGGATCAAATGATCATAGACCTCACAAATTGACCAAACCTAACCTATTTAAGTGGAACCCCCCAGATGAATGGGGTCCACCATCTCTATTCTAACCGTCCATAAAATCATATTATGCGGGATGGGACCCATGAATTGATTTAAAAAGATCAAATGATCAAATGATCGTAGACCTAACAAAGTGACCAAATATTTTTAAGTGGGAACCAGATGAATGGAGTCCACCATCTTTATTCTAACCGTCCATAAAATCAAATGAAGCGGGCTGGGACCCATGAATTGATTGATAAAGATCAAATGATCAAATTATCATAGACCTCTCAAATTGACCAAACCTAACATATTTAAGTGGGACCCCCAAGATGAATGGGGTCCACCATCTATATTCTAACCATCCCCGTGCTATGCACGGACCACGAAACCACCAAATGCACAGACTGATATGAATTATTTTTAATAAATTTATTAATTAGTAAACTTGTGAGTCCTTTTTTTTGTTGCTAAATTGATCTTTATGTTTTTAAGTATTGTTGGTAATAGGGATCTCATTGAGAAATTTTAGGATAATTATTATTGGTAATAGGGATCTCATTGAGAGGTTTAGGATAATTATTGTTGGTAATAGGGATCTCATTGAGAGAATTTAGGATAATTATTATTGGTAATAGGCTGGCTGCTGCCACGTGTCCCTCTCCAAGACATGTCACGTGTCCTCCTCCAGGAAGTCTCATGAAGTGTATACATCCCTTTAGTAATATAGATATGAGTTTGGTAACTTCATCTCATCGAAATGGGGTAAGGCATACCACTATATTTTTTTTTCTCTCTTTTAAATTAGACCCTAACCATGTCTCTTTTTTTCGACAGAAAAAAATATGTTCATAGGTAATATCAATATATCATTTTTACTACTACTCTCATCCTTACTCATATTCTGATGAACAATATGTAACCACAAGTCAAGTTTCAGCAAGCTAGACAACAAAAATTGTAAAGCTTTGAGGATTTGATCATCAACCGTTTTGTTTTTTTAGTAACTAATTCACACACCCACTGCACTCCACAAGTCCCTTACATGGTTGTTTCTTTGGAGGGGATGTGCCTAACTACTAATTATTCTCAAGTTGCTAACCAATGCACCCAAAATACCTAGGTGTTAGAGATGTGTTAAAGGTGTGGCGAACTAACCACATTAATACATCCCTTGTGCGGGACACTACCCATACTTGCAACATATGCTCATACAAGACACAGCATGGGCCTTTTTCGATCTACTTGTGCACATGCGCCCTCATGCAAAATGCAATATGGGCCTCTTTCTTTTTTGCCCTGTGCAGGTTCAAACCCTTGACGTTAACTAACATACAAATTAAAAAATGTCTAGGTATTAGAGGTGCCGCAAATTAAGTGCTTAACAAAAATGATTGTTGTTTTATTGAATGGATGTGGTATAGCCAGACGTAGCTGCTCCCGGTGTGAATGTTTTGGCTGCTTTCGTTCCAAAGAAAGAGAATTCATATCAAAGCTTTGCCTTTGATTCGGGATCCTCCATGGCGTGCCCCCATGTTTCTGGCATTGTTGCACTGCTCAAAGTGCTTCACCCGAATTGGTCTCCTGCAGCAATCAGATCAGCGTTGGCAACCACCGGTATGATCGCTAGTTCATAAATCAAACAACATCAAATTAGGCTTATTCCTCTTGCTTCCTCTCAACATGGGGGTAAAGCTAAGTTCTATATAAATAGGAAACAAAAAAGGAAAAGAAAGCTTTCTCATCTTAAGTAGCTCTCTCTCTCTCTCTCTCTCTCTCTAAAGGTGGGCAAAGTGAGGTCTTGCTGATTTGACGGATGGGCACAGGACTCTCACCTGTTGTGGCTAGTATAACTTTAGTTTACAAAAACATTAATACGGATGAGAGTTACTTGGCACTATGATAGGTGCGGTTAGGATACATTCACGATTTAGAGTTTATTCCAGTTGTAATATGCATTTGCTAATTGCAGCATCAACTACTGATCCATCGGGAGAACCAATCTTTACTGTTGAAGATCCCCAGAAGGTCGCGAATCCTTTCCATTTCGGAAGCGGCATCGTAAATCCAAATCGAGCAGCAGACCCCGGTCTGATCTATGACATGGGCATGACTGACTACATTCACTACCTTTGTTCCATTGGCTACAGCGAAAGCTATATGCGTTCCACTGTTTGTCCTAGTAAAAAGCCTTCCATTCTCAATCTCAACCTCCCCTCCATAACCATTCCAAACCTCAGTGGCTCTGTGACTGTTACTAGAACCGTTACAAACGTAGGCCCAGTGGACAGCACATACGTTGCTTCAATTGAGCATCCACTTGGTGTGAAAGTTGGAGTGAAGCCACCAAAACTAGCATTTAATTCGACTGTTAAGACGCTCTCCTTCACTGTTACATTGTCTTCAAATCATAAGGCAATTGGAGGATACTATTTTGGAAGACTTAGCTGGAGTGATGGAATTCACAAGGTAACAAGCCCAATATCTGTGAGGACTGAAATAATACCTTCTTATACAGATGGCGCCTAAATTGCAGTCTCATTAAGGAGGACTCTTCCAGTTTTCCATATCTATGTGCGTGTGACTTCCTAAATAAAATTCTAGTATGGGGTGATGTTAACTTGATATACTCGTGCTTGTCTGATTTTTTTTTCTTCTTTTGTCTCTCTTTCTTTCCTTTTCACTCTTACTGGATGGCCAATGCCAGAGATTAGGGCCCTTATTTACATTGTATACACTATGAGCTACTCTTGGCCCATTTGACCCACTAATACCCCTGTGCTTCATCATGTTTTAGCTCAATCTGCTTTTCTGTGATTGAGCGAGCCCTATAACTTGGACAAGTCTCTACAAAACTTAAAAAACGGAATCATCAATAAAGCCTGCGGTTGCATCTCCGCTTTCTTTATTTTTAAAGTTTTCTTAAAAAAAAAAAAGAACAGAACGGGCATGGATGGCCTTTTTTAGTTTTCATGTATTTATATTTGATTTTTTCATTTTAATTACATCTTGATAAGCAAGCTTTGCCAATTCATTAATGGTACCATAACCAGTGAATTAAACCACTTGTAAATTAGTTATACTTGGGCAAAGGACAATCACATTCATTTATTTTTGGGGTTTGTCCCGTGCTGTTTACAACTCCAAAAACAGGAAATTGAAACGGATTATCAGTCCTAATCCGCCCGTTCCTAATCCGTAAATCCGTTCTTAAACCGTTCCTAATCCGTTAATCCGTTCCAAAAATAGAAAATTGGAACGGATTAACGGATTAAGAACGGTAATCCATTTCAATTTCTTATTTTTGATGTTGTTACTTTCAGACATGGATTTCCTTGCCTCCTTACCAAGTTTTGAATATTTTCCCATATAGCAACACATAAAATTATAGACAGTACGATATCACACACACATATACTCCCTTCTAACCCGATTAAAGGGGGACTTGTGCACTATCGTATAAATTAACAGAATTGAAAAATCGCCTAAATATGAGCAGTTTTGCCATTACCTCTAATGTGGAGAACATGTGGAGAAATATCACAACTTTTTCACTAGGTCGGCTTATTAAGGCTAAAGAGTTACTGTACAGGCAAAGCCAATTTAATTTTCATAAATATTAATTTGGGCCAAACCTGGCTACGTTCCGAGACAGAATAACCTTTTCTTCATATGTGACAAATTCCAATCTCCTAACTTGTTGTTTACACGTTTTGTATCAAGCTTTTCCTCAGTCATATTTATAGATATAACATGCCTTAATCTCGAATGTAACTAAGAAGTATTGATGTGAGAGTCTGAGTCGTACTCTAACATCTACAACAAAATACAGTTTTGCCAATGCAGTTACCGTGTCTGGAAAGGTAGGTTTTACGTCAGCAAAGGATTTCCCAATGCAATTCAGCGCGTCGGTCGTGCGTCGGCAACTATGTGTAGCCAAATCCATAGCCGACGCTATTTTAACTGCTTTAGCAGATCCCTGTACAATTACCAATGCAATGCAGCGTCGTCCAATACGTCGGCAAAGAGATGTGCGTCGGCAAAAAGTCCAACTTTTCTGGTTCGAAAACCATATTTGCCAACACAGTATCAGCGTCTACAAAATAAACGCCGACGCTGGTAGTGCGTTGGGAGATCCTAGTAATGGCCGACGCTGGCAGTGCATTGGGAATTCATAATAATGGCCGACGCTAGCAGTGCGTTGGGAATTCATAGTAAAGGCCGACGCTGGCAGTGCGTTGGGAATTCATAGTAATGGCCGACGCTTGTACTGCGTTGGGAATTCCCGGTAATGGCCAACACTACTAATGCGTTGGGAGGCCAATGCACATATCACGTCGGGAAAGGTTGTAATACTTTTTCTTTTTTTTTGTAACGCACACTGGTGCGTCGGGAAATATTATTATTTTTTTAAAAAAATTATATTTGTATTTTTCCCTATATATATACCACAAATAAAAATCTGAATACATGTTCAAACCAACAAACTTGATGCACAAACCAATTTAAAATAGATTCATCAATAATTTCAAAATATTATTCACAACCAAATATCCGACATCCATAAGCCAAAATAAACCCACAAATCTCTAAAATATACAAATATTACAACTTCATCATTTTCAAAAGATTCTAACATCCACAATGTCTGTGACCAAAATAAACAAGGTAGATCCCTAAGAGTCTGCAGGCAGCACGATAAAATCCAAAACCAATCTGCAAAACAAAAAACGAACACCATCCGATACAATTTAATAAACTTCCTACACAAGAGGATTTTGAGATCTAACATCAGAACACAAGAGTTTGGAGAAAAAAATGTTGGTTCCATAACTCATACAACAAGATCAACAAGTAATCAATACTACATCAAACTTCTTGTGAAATCTCACAAAATGGAAGACTTGCATAACTCATACAACAGGATCAACAAGCCACGCATTGATTTCATACTCATATAGCAGTAGAATCAATACTTACCCAATGCATTCATTTCATTAAGATAGTAATTCATGCCCAATGCTAAATTAAACACTGAATTCGAAAAGGATACCATGTGCTTGGGACATTGGCAACCATAAGCTTTTAATATCTGAAAGTTAAAGTTTACAATCCCAAAAGCTAGACAAGTTCATTAAAACCACTACAAAAGATGTGGCAATCCTAGCCACGGTCAATGGGTCATTTAAACGTCCATCTCATCGTGTGGATGTATAGAAGACATCATCAGGAGTCCACTCTGCTACGTTAAGTGGAGGTTCCTCTTCCTCAAGGATCTCCAGGGCAATGGCGTCGATGTATTCACCTGTAACGCCAACTGTAGCACCATTAGACTAAGCTAAGCAAGACAAACATATACAGTCCATATAACATGTATCAAATGAATAGTCAGACAGGTATAAATCATAAGAGATCAAGGAATGATCACTAGGCATATCAGTGCATGAATTAGCATGAGACATACGAGTCATAGATAACAGATAAACATATTAACAAAACTAGTTGGCACATCCACATAAGCTATGTTCTCTCAAGTTAATCATATAACATGAAATAAAATGAGAGCAGAATATCAGAACAGGACAGGGCGGTACTACTAGGAGACAGAGGTACCCAGAATTCTCCATCGTAGACCTAGGGTGCCGGTAAACCCTCAGAATAATTTTTCCATCTGCAGAGGGCCAGAAGTTTACTAAACCCACACTTAGCCGGGTCCGACTTAGATAGGGTCGAAACTAAGTGGTGCCGACTCATAGAGTGCAATGTCAAATTAATAGATCAGGTACAGAACAGTATTAATTGGATACAGGACATGTCATATAGATAACAAATCGGAACTTACTGAAATATGCTGAACAAAGCTAGAAATAAATATAATATAACAGATGTGTAACAGAAATATATAACTGAACAGAAGCATGATCAAGTCATACTAGAATACTGGAAACGGAATGCAATGCATATACATATATATCATATATGGAGTCAAGATGTAATTCAAGCCAAGCCTACGATCTTGGGTACACATGTGGTCTTCACTGTCCAACTCAGGGTGGTATTAAGAATTTCAGCATTATTGGGCTACAAGGAACCCCTTGGCGTTACATAATTTGGATGCTAAATTCCTTAATATAACACATTTGGTTCGGTTACAATTCGAAGAACACAAGGTCCCTTTTGTGGGTACGGTTGCTCAACCCATATCCCCAATTAAACAAACTCATTGGTCATGATGATAGTTCAGGTTACACATCCTACAGGTCCATCTATCAGGCCAATCAACTAGAATAAACTACGGTTCAATATACGGCTCATGGAAACATCCGTTTGTCACAATTATGTAAAATCCAACATTTATTCCTTTCAAAGATTCAAATCAAATAAATTCATGAGCTTTTTGTTGGGTTCTACACATCATGAGCTTTCCAACGGTATGTAGATCTCCAAAAACGGACATACGGTTAAAAAGTTACAGTCGTTGGAATTCTGCATACTGCAGGCATCAGGTTCGCTTGAGCGTCCAGATGTTCGCTCGAGCGGACCTCAGACAGAGAGCTGTTCACTCGACCGGACCAAAAGTTCGCTCGAGCGAACTTTCCCAGAGAGCCCTTCGCTCGAGCGTTCACTCACGCTCGCGCGAGCGAACTGCCAGATCTCTGTGTCCGAAAATCTGAAACTTCTTTGTTTCTCCCAAGCCATTCAAGGCATTCATTCCAGGTTTAACCCACTACAAATGGGTGTCTTTGAGCTTCCAAAATGCTCATAAAAACCATCAATAAACTCATATTTCATTAACAAGAGAAATCATCCATAAAAATCCATTTTTTAGCAAAAGATGGGTATCTAATCAAGATTGATCATGTTCATGAATCAAGTAAGGAATCATGCATACAAATGTATAAGTTTAACTTGTCTTTGGTGCTTGAAAGCTATCCCACACTCCAAATCTTTTCTAAACTCGAAAATCCCCAAAGATGCAAGCTCAAATGCCCTAAAAATGGTGAAAAACGAAATGGAAGAAAATGAATGAGGAAGAAGATGATGCATGCACGAATTCGAGACATAATCTCAAGATTGAAATGAATACAATGGGGAAAGGAAAACGTAGCTCATCAAATAGAGAAGATTACAAAGAAAAGGGCTTACCCAAAAAAAGGCAAGGAGAAGAAAATGAAGGAATGCTTGAGCTTGGAAGATGGTCTCTTGTTGGAGAAGATGATAGAATTGAAATGGTGGCTGGCTTCCACACATGCAAGGTTCCTTGGTTGATGCTAGGAGTGAAGGAAGAAGAATAGAAGAGAATGAGAAGGGAAAACTCCCAGCTGCTGGAAATGGAGAAGGAAAGAAGAGAGGAAGGAAATGGTTGGGTTAAGGCTTTTAAGCCAATATTTTCTCCTGCACTGCATGCAAGTCCACAAAATGGACTGAAATCTCTAATAAGGGCCTGGGTTAAATGAATGGGCTGGGAATGGGCCTAAATGGATCCGAATTAAATGGGTCAAGACATGAAAGTTAAGGCCCATGAAATGCTCTATGCAATGCATTAAAAATCCAAAAATTTCTAAGTACAGACAAAACCCAAAACACTCCAAAAGTCATAATCTACCTAGTAAATGGTTAAACCCCACTAATTCTACCTAATCAAGTCCAATCACAATCAAGACTTCCATTAAGCAATTAATCTAAATTAATTAACTCTAAAATGAGATTAAGGCGGGTCGGGGTGTTACAGAGAGGGGGAAAAGGAATTTAGTGGAAGTAGTCTCATGTGCCACTGCAATAATGAGTAAACACTAAATCGCTTAGCAAGAATGATCACCTTATTTGACAGCAGCCATGGTATAAAGGAGTTTTTAATCAATTTTCATGTGCTTCCCAAGATCATGAAATGTGTTCATCACCATTTTAGACTCATCCCATCAACTTGGGGTTAGGTTAAAGAGCTCTACTATTTAACTAGAAAGGCTACATAATCAGTCTTCTTTTTGGTATCAAGTGCAAAACTAAACCATTATGGCCGTATCATTGTTTCTCTTAGATCTCTATCGAGTGCAATACATACATAATCTATGTTTTCCCCAATAGAAACCCTAAATCCTTCCCCAAGGTTGTATGGTTGTCTGCCCCATCCAATTAGGCCCCTATAAATAATTTATGTATATTCACCGCTTATACCTATGTGAATCGGTTCCAATAGAAAAGTACAATCTATAGATAATGCAGATACTCCGAGCAAGGGTATCCACTTCTGTCTGAAGGCAGAACTGGTACAGGGAAACCCTCAGGGCAATCCCTTGTAATTATCAAAAACCCCACGCGCCTATTAAAAGCCCAAGCACATCGAAGCGAAGTACCACTATATTAGGGACATGAAGGAAAAGATAAGATATATCGTTGACTATCTAAAACTTCTATGGCCAACCCATCCACGAAATCTTGGACTCAGTGATGTGTTCATGAAACTACCAACTCTGAGCTCTTCCCTGTCAAAGTATCCACATTCCAAGAGGCCACTTGTAGCTTGTGGTCTACCTTCTATTCCACCAAACCAGCCCTTAGTGCAGGACTCCATACCTTATTTCTCTCTTATAAAGTACTTATATTGTAAGCCTTAGTACCCTTGCTCACTTGACACCATAACAAAGTTCTTTTTTTTTTTTTGGCTTAAAGGGCGAAGACAGTTCTATCTGGGTGCATTACTTGTACATAACTCTCTACCCTAGGAATAGATACAAGTCTTACACCCATGCACACCACACATCTCAAACAGAGGAGCAGGCAGGGATAATTATGATGAAGTATGCCATTTTTTTATAGGCAACTATCTGCTGATCTAATTCAACCCATCTTTCTCCGGGCTTGGGACTCGCATGTGGTGATGAAAAAATAACACAGTGGTGGAAATTGTTACCATCACTCTCCACGTGTACAACTCAAAGTGGGAAATTCACCATCAAGATGCCTTTCCAGACATAATCAACATTTCATTATAATATCCCAGCAAACAACTTAGAAAAGTGTCCCTACAATTACAATCAAAAGGGACTCTTTAATAAGAAACTGAAATTGGACGCCAAATGATAAAGTGGCACAAAACAGATACAGGGCATCATTTTGAAAAAAGAAGAAAACTGTGGGTGTCTTCTATGTCAGAAGCATAATATCACAATTTTTCTATAAGAAACCTCAACACCATGAGCTTTGCATTGTTAAGTGTCGTTTTTTAAGCATTGGTACCATGGGCATTGTTACAGATGATGATATTTTTTTTTACATTTTAAATGGAAAAGTTACAAAGAAAATATTAGACATCATAAACAACAATCAGTTGCTCGTTTAGCTGGCTGATCAGCCTACTAATTTCTGGCCTAAGGGCATTTTAAGCATCCAACCCTCTCAAGCTAGCAATTTACTTTCACCAATCCAATCCATTACTTGCTGTAGACGTGAACATTCTGTGGACCATAACATATGCATCAAAATTAATTGCCCTCAATAGCAGCACTAGTTTGCATTCAAGAAGCTTCGCAATCTATAAAGAGAATGACATTTACCTCCTCTTCTTTGGATTTAGTCCCAAGCATTGGCCCTGAAAATCTCCCAGGCATATCTCACACTAAAATTCAACTTAATCGACCTGGAAGGATTGATGAAAGTGCATGATTCCTTGATGCCATATGACCAGAATAAAAAACATTCCTTCCCAGAATAACCGCAAAGTAGATGCACATAATCCCCCTACCTACCAAGGTAAGCCAATATGTTTACATCACCCGCACATATTCAGAAAGAACATGAATTTCTTTTCAACCCTTAATTACCAAAGGACAGGCACAATAGAAAAGCTTTATCTGCTGCGCCCATGTTGAGAATGAAATATGAACTTTATTCGCAAGAAGTTCATTAAGACAATGGGGTAGGGCTGTCACCCAGAGCACAAAAATAAGTTGTAGAGTTTTTTTCGCATAACAACGGAGAAGATGAGTCACGTCTTGACCAAGTCTTTTATGCAGAATACAAAGATAAACCCATCAACCGTAGTTATGTCATCAGGAACCACCAATCAACATAAAAAAAAATTGTTGCAGGAATAAAGATAGGGGAAAGCTTGGCTAGGGCGCGTGGAGACGAGGCCGGGTGGAAGCACTTCCGGTTGGGAAGGGACCGCTGGCCTACATAAAGAGAGATGGGGAGAGAGAGAGAGAGATCATACCTTGGCTTGCTGCGGTCGCAAGAAGAGGAAGATTCGGAAGAAGGGTTTGGCGCGCTGCAAAAAGAAGATATCCGGAAGAAGGGTTTAGCGTGCTGCAAGAAGGAATTCGGAAGAGGGGTTTAGTACACAGAAGGAGAATCAACCGGTCCACATGCACCGAAAAACAAGCCTGAAAAAGGCCCTGAAGCTCTCCTCTACCCTAGGATCTCATTTCAAAAGGAGATCCTAGGGTAGAGTAGGGTTTCAGGGCCTTTTTCAGGCTCTTTTTTCGGTGCATGCAGACTTTTTGAAGGAGAATATGGGCATGAGACGTCTTTTATAATGTGAGATGAGAATACGGGTGCTCCTATGGTCCAGTAAAAATAAGTTTTAGTTCACCCAAATAATACTAGCCACTAAAAATACGTCTTTAGCCTCAAAAAGTATAGGCAGCATTACTAAAAAATTAGACGCTGAAAACTAAGAAATTTAGACGCTGAAAACTAAAAAATTTTCCACAAAAACTTGCCGCCATTAGAGTGGGATTTATACAGGTAGCCACTGCTACGGACGCCGCTAAAAGTTAATTAAAATTGACTTTTAGCGAAGGCGGGTTGGGATTTTTATTAAAATTTTAATTAAGTGGTGCATACGGGCTTAAAATAGAGGCCTTATGTGTTTTTTAAAAAACTGGGTGGGGGGTTTCCTTATATATGAGTATGACCCTCGATGAATAACCATCATACATTTATAAGGTATCGTCAAATCTCATTTTTATTGGAGGTTATCTCATCGTACGATTGAACACACACACAAAAAAAAGTTAATAAAACAATATTTTTTTAGCCATGATTTTTTTTTTTGGTCAATCTTATAATGGTTCCAACTCAATTCTAAA
Organism: Litsea cubeba; assembly: GCA_012931725.1. Taxonomy (NCBI): domain Eukaryota; kingdom Viridiplantae; phylum Streptophyta; class Magnoliopsida; order Laurales; family Lauraceae; genus Litsea; species Litsea cubeba. The sequence continues at coordinate 84,118 of WHSA01000190.1, forward strand.
CAAAAAATTGGGATACCCTATAAATAATTGCGTTTGATCATTTTGAATGACTTTGTCCCTTCTGGGCACGAGTTGGACCCATCCAAAAAAGTTCCCAGCATACTCCACTAGAAGCTGTTGTAGTTGCCCCCAAAATTTAAAAATAATAATAATAATAATAAACATGAAAGAGATAATAATAATAATAAACATGAAAGAGGTAGAGAGTTGGGAATAAATCAAAGTGATTAAAACGATGTGCTCATATTATTTTGGAAAAAAAGAATTTTACTAAATGGGGCTTTGCGGATGCAGACCTATGCGTCGCCACTAGGCAATATAAATGTTTTCCATAATTTTTGCCAACGCGGTGTAACTTGTGTCGGTAAAAGTAGCAATTCTTTGTGACTTTTGCCAACGCAGTCCAAATATGCATCGAAAAACAAACTTTTACCAATGCCAATTTTCACCGCGTCAACAAATAGTGTCGGGAAAGTTTTTCCACAACTTTGGCTAACACGATCTTACTTGCGTCGGTAGAAGTAGTAATTCTCTGTGACTTTTGCCAACGCGTTCTTACTTGTGTTGGTAAAAATAGCAATTCGCTGTGACTTTTGCCAACGCAGTGCAAATATGTATCGGAAAAAAGACTTTTACCAACGCCAATTTTCACTGCGTCGGCAAATAGTGTTGGAAAAGTTTTTCCACAGCTTTTGCCAATGCAGTCTTACTTGCGTCGGTAAAAGTAGCAATTCTTTGTGACCTTTTCCAATGCGGTCTTACTTATGTCGGTAAAAGTATCAATTCGCTGTGACTTTTGCCAACGTAGTCCAAATATGCATCGGCAAAAAGACTTTTACCAAACGCCAATTTTCACTGCGTCGGCAAATAGTGTCGGGAAAGCCTTTCCACAACTTTTGCAAAACGTGGTCTTACTTGCGTCGGTAGAAGAAGCAATTCTCTATGACTTTTGCCAATGCAAATTTTCACTGTGTCGGGAAATATAAGTTTGTCATAGATGGGGCTTTACGGATGCAACAATGCGTCGGCAATGCTGCAAATAAAAACTCAGAACTTTCCCAACGCACATCTGTGCGTCGCCAGTAGGCAAGATAATTGCCAACACAATATTGCGTCGCCATTAGAAAAATACGCGTTGGCAAAACTTTCCTTCTCTTTTGGGGGGATTTTTTGTTGGGACCAATGTGGTTACTATAACTTTTGCCAACACGGTCTTACTTACGTCGATAAAAGTAGCAATTTCTGTGACTTTTGCCAACGCAGTCCAAATATGCGTTGGAAATAAGACTTTTGCCAACGCAAATTTTCAGTGCATCGGCAAATAGTGCGGGGAAAGGTGCAGTTTGTTGTAGTTGCATATATACTTTGACTGTTTTTCTGTTACGGTAATTTGATTTTGAGGATTTTACAAAAACAGAAAAAATTAAAAAAATAAAAATAAAACACTTTAGAGGCAACCTAGACAAAAAAAGTTATTTTAGTTTCCCTCTTACCAAATCGGTCTTCGAGCTAAAAAAATCCTTCGCTTTTCTACCTATTTTTTCGAGGGTTGATATCGACCCTACACAGACCAAAAAACTCATTTTCCGTCATCTTCTTCCTCCACTCTTTTCCAAATCTAACCCAATGGGGAAGACCAAAGGAAGAGAAAATGTGATATTTAAGGGATGGTCGCTATTTGCCCTAAAAAAATTAGGCAAAAAAAGATTCTTGGCGGGAAGACTGAATTGGTAGGTAGGAAACTAAAATGATTTTTTTTATCTAAGGTGCATATAAAGTGTTTCTTTTTTCTTTTTGGAATCTGTTTAGGTGCAAAATGTTGTTGGAAGTAGCTGAGCATAGTGGATAGGTATTAAAAAACTTTTGTCCCACTTGAAGTAGGGATCAAATACCCATAAAGCCAAAATCCAACTCCTAGATCTAAAATCCTAATAAGATGCATTAAGACCAAAGATTCATCAAAACGATAGATCAAGAAACAAACAAATATAGAACTTCTAGTACAAGCAACTAGAAGTAGATCTATACTCGAGGAGCTTGGTTGTGCTCAAATTGAGAACTTAACAACTTGATCTCTAGGAAACCTTTTCGCAGATTTGATCACCTTTAGCTTTGTGTTCTTCTACGCTATAACCCTCTTGTAGAGAACTTCTCAAAGAGAATGGTGGGATCTCTAAGTAGAAGAAAACCCTAGCACTCTAGATGGAAAACAGAGGAGGAAGAGAGAGAGAGCAGCTTATGAGATTGCGTGTACAGATCTCTAACCCTCTCCTCTTATTTATAATTTATGGAGCACCTCCTCTGTGTGCAGAACTAGAAGACTCACTTTTATTCTTAATATATGTCCTACTCCTCCTTTCCTTAAGAGTTCCAATTAGATTAGTAACCTTCCCTTATTTGGGCCAGCATGAGGACCACTAGGGATGCTTTAGAATCTCGCTCCAGCTCGGAATCTGGACTACACATCTCATGTGAACTTCGGACCCATAGCTAATTACAATTAAGTCCACTATATAAATGCAATTGCACTCCAGTGTTTAAGAATAATTACAAGAAGATCCTAAATGTAAGTAGGCCCCTTCATCAATTATATCCATGGATCTATTCACTACAACAAATTGCACTTTTAGCCACGTTTTTTAGCCACGTTTTTTAAAATTCGTCGGTAAAGGGTACACCTTTGCCAACGTTTTTACTTTCGTCGGTAAAGGATAGACCTTTAACGACGTTTTTTAAAAACGTCGGCAAAGTGTAGACTTTTACCGACGTTTTTCACAAAACGTCGGTAAAAGTATACCCCTTACCGACGTTTTTCAAAACGTCGGCAAAAGTAAAGACTTTACCGACGTTTCGTAAAAAACGTGGCCAAAAGTACACCCTTTACCGACGTTTTACAAAACGTCGGCAAAAGTAAAGACTTTTACCAACGTTTTGTAAAAAACGTGGCCAAAAGTGCACCCTTTACCGACATTTTTTAATAAAACGTCGGCAAAGGACATTCTTAAATTTAAAAAAAAATGATTTATTTTTTAAATTTTGCCGACGAAATAAAACGTCGGTATATATGCTTTTAATTTTCTTTTTAAATTTTACCGACGAAATTAAACGTCGGTAAATAAGTTTATGAATATTTATTTATTTTTATATTAATTTTACATGCGAAAATACAAACGTCGGTAAATATGTTTATTAATTTTTACTTATTTTTATATTAATTATACTGACGAAAATAAAAACGTCGGTAAATGGCCCATCTATAATTGGCCTCCCTCTCTGAATCAAGGTAAACAAAAGCAACAGAGAACGTCAGTTGGGTAGATGTAACACCAACAATCTCAAGCAATGGAAGTCGATATCTATTGGTCTTGTACGTGGAATCCATTATCAAAACTTCTGGAAATGCACGTAATAGCTGAATAGATGACGGATGTGCCCAGAATAAGTCTAAGATTGCATCTGTATCATCATTGCTAGTGTGATACTCAATGTACTTGTTCTTCTCCAAATGCATCATAAGTTGCTGCATCTGTGATCGACCGGCCATCTCTGTCACCCTAAACTTCTGACGAGCATTGTAGATACTCTTCATCGTAGTGGTGTTGTGCACATTCCTTTCCTGCAGTGTTCGAAGGATGTTCCTTGGCTTCACCAGATTCTTAGACATATCAATCAAAACATTAATCTCTTCCGTAGAAAGCCTCCCAGCGAACGAGTGCCCTTCGAGATGTTGTGCGTTTGGATGATTGTGTATCCCACAAACCATTACTAACATCCAATCATCGTCACTAGGCAACTTTCGACCCTTCAAAGCAAATGGGCAATTACACTTCTTCGTTCCCGTTGCCTTGTTAGGATTCTTCTTTTCGTATATATTCGATGAAGCCCTGTAACTACCACTTCTCTCACAGGATAAAACTATTCTCGGTTTCCTACCATCTCCACCAGCATCCGAAGTTTTGATTACAATCACCAAGCCATGTTTCTTTTCGACATCCCGTGTCCATTGGATTAGATCATCTCGGCTTCTGAATATCGTTTCAGTGGTGAAGACATTAGTAAAATCAAGAGAGCACTGACTTGCACCAGTTGAATCAATCTCCTGAAAATATGATCCCAAAATTATTAGTTTATTAGTGTACGGTTCTATAGGACCGTGCAAAATCACACTGTACGGCAAATTATAGATGTACATTATTTTTTTGCACGGTTTAATATAACCGTGCAAGTTTATTTTGTACGATTTATTGTGACCGTGCAAAAAAATATTGCACAGTTAAAATGTGCCGTGCAGTGTGATTTTGCACGGTTATGGAATACCGAGCATATTCGCGGAAAAAAATGAGTGACAAGCTGGAAACAGAGTTGGAGAATATACTTCCTCTTGGTAGATTGACAATTGCTTGTCCATGTTGAAAATGCCTACTTTCAGTAGACAATGTGCCCCGGGGAGATGAGTACTTTCAAGGGTTGAAGATTCTGATGAGACTTAAGGATACTTTTAAATGGTTGAAGAAGATGATGAGGAAAGAGATGAACATCAACGGGCATGAATGAGTGCGAGGAAACGGTTACGAAACAATGGATGAAAGGGAGAATGAAGAAGAAAAAGAGGAGGAATAGGAGATGACAGTACCTAAACGGCTCCCTCACTGTGAAAGAACAAAAGGAAGAGGAGAGGAGGAGGTTGATGGTAAAGGGCTAGTTCGTCCTTTCACTGGAGGGCAATTTGGTAATTAAAAAAAAACTTAAAAGTGGGTGTATTCATCAAAACTGGTGGTGCATATAGAATTTCTCTATACAGAAACTTTAAAGATTGTTAGAGCAAGAGTACAGTTCAATGAGGTCTCCAATGCAGTTTTTATAAGATAGGGAGCAGCCAATGGATCATCTTTGTGGACCCTCAAGACCACATATATGGAATGTACATTTTTCAATTAAGATTTTCTTTTTGCAATTACAGTGAGAAGAAAGGGTTTATATATTTGTTACAATAGCCTTAGAATATTTTGTTTTTTGCTAAATTCAACTAGGACTAATTAAGCAGGAAAATGGCTGCCAAGCTGCAGCTAGGATCCCAACTGGGCCACTATATGATGAGCTCCTATGCTTCTTTGGTATTCAAATTTACATGTTTCTCCTTCTCCTTCTCCATGCCATCTATTCAGTCACCAATCTATACTAATAATATAGAAATTCACCACCTCAATCCTGAAAGATTGACTTTTATTTGTTTGCTTCATAACAAGATGACCCCAAAAAAGTAAAAATGATCGCTTAAAGATGGAGATCTACACCTTTCTCAAAATGAAAATCTGAAACAGGGGTTTGAAACGGCCTTTATCCGTTTCTATTTTGACGCCTCCAGCCACTCGAAGAGGCAAAAACCATTTCAATTGAAAAAAAAACCTTTCGGCATCGTTCCCTCTCTCCTTTATTCCCTTCGCGCCATTCTTCTAAAGCGTGCCCTTTTTACCTCATTCCCTTGGCGCCAATCTTCTTCTAAACGGAGGTTCCAGACTGTTGCGTTTTCTTCAAATGTCAGCGCGTCTTCTTCGAATCTCTTTGAGGAGCAGCAGAGAAGAGGATCCAGAGGATTCCGGACTGCTGCTTTCAGGTTCTACATACCGGAGAATAGAGAAAGAGGAGCGTCTTCTGTGCACACTGCTGCGCGCAGAACAACAACAATCGGAGAAGAAGGCCGCAGAGAACCCAGATTTCTGTTGCAGAACAACAGGGTCTTCTTCCATGTTTCTGTTGCAAAGAGTATGTGAGGAAGAAGAAGGGTTTTCCCCTTTTTTTCCTAAGTTGCAGAGAGCCTAGATTCACAGAGGATCCAGTGCTTTCGACTCCGGACAGGACTTCCATCGGTGATCTTTGTCACCGCTTGGGTTGCAGATAGATTAGAAAACGAAGAAGGAAGAAGATCGAGCCTGGGCTAGACCAGGTTCTGTCCAGTTCCTGGTTGGTTCTGACCTAACCCGTGTGCAGAAGCCCAACAACAGCATGCAGTAGGGCTGCCGTTTGTTCGCGCCAATCTCTTTGAGGAGCAGCAGATCGACAGACCCTAAAACTCTTCCTTCTGTAAGTTTCACTTTTCTCTTCTAGTTGAATGCATTTCTCTGTGTTCTTCCATCTTCTTTGAAATCTCTTTGATTTCATACACTAATTCGATGCTGTTGTCTGATTATTGTGTAACTTTCATTTTGTTTTGATCTGTTGGGGTTCGTTGTGAGGTTGTCATGCATTTGGGTATTTATGTTTGCTTATTCAATCTGTTGGAAAGAGTTGGGTAGATGCTGAAATATGTGATTTGGGTATCTTAATGAGTAGATTAAAAAAAAAGAAAAAGAAATGGTTTTTAGGCCAGAATCATATGCTGTATGTTTGCCGGATTTGATTTTTATAGCTCTTTGTTGGTGGTTCATGGACTCAGTGATCCTGACATTGTGTTTTGCGGTACCCACCATTGATGGGTAGGGTTTGACAATCAGATGTTCCATGGTTGGGCCTGTGGGTGGGCGGTATGCAAGAGTTGATATAGTTTGGCCATGTATGTAAAAGAGGGAAAAAAGAACACCATCATTGATTTTTTTTTGTTAACTCTTTCATTCTAATTTCTATTGTGGGCTTTCAGTTATCATTATTATTTATTTTGATTGGTGGCTTCCAATTGTTGTTTCTATTTTATCTGTAAAGAAGATATTGCAAAACAGGACATTTGTTTTGTTAGCTCTGTTATTTATTTTTCTGTTGGGTGGGTTTCAAATGGGCCGACCCCACCTAGTGGAAAAAGGCTTGGTTTGGTTTGATTTGGTTGGGGTTTCAAATGGAGGGATTGTGGGAGTTGGTTGGTGGTGTTGGGAGATTTTTGGGAGATGCAGATGATGGGGTTTGAGATGGGAATTAGGGTTTTAGGGTTTCAAACAGTATGTTTGAAATCTGGGATGGGTGGTGATTTTCAACTTATTTTGATGGTTTTGTTTGTTGGGTGTTGCTTATTTTGCTTTTGGGTTCGGATAACTTTCTAGGGTTCTGCTCCTGATTCTCTGTCAAGTATGTCTGAAATTTGGGTTATGTCGCTTATTTTCATCTGGTTTTCTTCCCTTTTGATGTTTGTTTAATGTTGTGTATTGCTTATTTTCATCTGGGTCTGGGTAATTTTTTGCATTCTTCTGATTGGCTGAAGATATTTATATACAAGGTCTGCCTTGTTTTGCAATAATTCAAGTCAATTTGTCTCTTTTTTTTTTCTTCCCACTCCCTTGACAGTGGCATATGGGTGCGTACTGAAGTGAAGTATGTTGTGTTTTCAACTGTGGAAGTTGGAAGTCTAGACTCTAGACCAGTTGTGACGGGTCACAGGAGCATTTCCTTCAGTGTTGCCGTTCTTTTCCAGGTAAACTGGGATTGCTGTTTTTTGTGTTTGTAGAATTCTATCATTACAACATGACAATCTGGTAGAGATTATGATATAAATATTTCATTTTGCTCCATATGTTATTTATTTATGATAATGTAAGTGATTGAATCTCAAATGCATGCTTGGAATGTGGCGTTGGACTCTCTTTATACGGTGCATGAGAAAAACAGAGTAGGCAGGAAAAAAATGAAAGCACCAACCTAATTTAGCTGAAAGAAACAAAGAAGATAGATGATGGAAAAGATAGTGTACACTGCACTGCTTCATCCCAACATCAAACATGCCCAAGGTGGACATTAAAGCCTGTCTATGGCTAAACCCTATGAACCTATCTGGATCCTAACTTGGATCTGAAGTCAGTTGTAATTTGTAAATATAATTAGCAATGACTCTACTTATGTGTAGTTCGTTATGGCAAAGAACATCAATTTGGTTGTAATTATGTAATGTACATGGACAAAGAAGCCAGTAGGAGCATGTTAAAGAAACATTGAAGGACCATACTTGCTTTGTTTAAAATCAGCTAGAATAATTGTTTTTTAAAAACTTATAATATCATGCTTATTGGGGCTTCCTTAAGACAATATAGGGATCTCTACTGACAATGCACCAAGCTAGACAAGTTGCATTACTTTGTATCCTTCAGGTGGATTCATAAAAAACAACCTCATTAAGGTCCCAAAAAGAAATATGTTTTCGACATCCATTTGAAAGATTGACCAGGACTGTGATGCATCTACCAGAAGGACAAATCAAACAATGGTCATCATGGCAATTGCACAAATGAATCATTATTAGTGCAATTGACTAGGACAGCAGCCGGAGGTTAGGGATGATGTATTTTTTTAATTCACCTTTCTATCCACTCTCCCATTTCCTTTCCAGATCCTCTTCTATTTCAGATATTAATGTGGGTTCTATTTCTCTGCAACAGGTCAAGGTCTCTTTCCTTAGATTTGAAGAAGTTGTTTAACTTGAGTTTGTTCAGGTAATTGACTCTTTATGTTAGGACTTGTTGCGTCTATACCTCCTCTCCATATTTTTGTGTATTTCTTCCTTTCCTTTTTGTGGTTTGTGGCTATTTCTAATCTAATGCTTTAGGAATAATTTTACTGTTATTAATTAGATAAATCACTCAGGATTTCTTTACCCATTACTAAATGTCTGTGTGTACAATAAATGTAAAAAGCCGTTACTCTGCATCGAATGAACAGTGTTTTTCAAAAATCATAACTCATCTCTACTGTTTCATTTTTTTCCCATGGCAATCGATTGTTGGTTACAGCCTGTTCCAGCAAAATTATAAGCATTAAGTGGTTAGAAGAGGTGTCAAATTGGTTGGACTTCTTCTGAAAATATGAAAGGTGTAGTTTCTATTTACACACTGCATTTGTTAGCCCCTACTATGGATGAGTTCTGTTTATTAGATAGTAGCATCTTACCTTGCCAAGAAAATAGAAAAGCTCTGTTTAATAGGTAAGAGCATTCTTATAAGTGAAAAAGAATATTAGAACAAGAGCCATAGGACTTAAAATCCAAGGTTCTGAAATTCTAAACCCATTGGGCCATCAAGTTAAATATCTAAACCAGCCCATTATCACTACTCCAAAATCCAAATTAGAGACAATGGTTGGAGAGGTTAAGGACGAAAAATGAACTGAATGAACCTGCATGACGAATTAGTGGACAATGACACAGATACTGAGTTCTAAACTGCGAACTTGAA